>JAUMHI010000069.1:8524230-8536592 GCA_032359435.1 Enteromius unitaeniatus
ATTTGAATATAATGCAGTGTTCATTTGTATTGATAGTAAATACTGGTAAATAATGCATTAATATTGCGTCTTTTATACATATCCCAAAATGCATTTTGTAGATATACATAAATTACATTTAAAATATCTTTATAATATTTACTCAAATGCAGTATATATAAAACCTTATTTATAATATTGCATTTATAGTAAATAAATGTATTAATATAATTAACATTTTTGTTATTAAACATTTAGTGTATATGTGTATTTTTTTATATACACGCATATTACTCATTATCATAATCATTACTTTTTAATCATAAATGAAACTTTTAATATTTACTATAAATAATGTAATATAATTAAGTGTGTATGTGTGTGTGTAATGTCTTTTATCCATATCCAGAAATACATTTTATAGATACATATTTGTCTCTATTTTCTTATGCATTAGATGCATTTACCTTGTGCTAAAACATTACTGTTATAAAATGATTACCTAAACTATAAATATCTTACAGCCTGGATGCAGATGTTTGGAAGAAGTTCCTTGCTCGACCAGCCCTTCCATTTATCCTCAGACTGCTGCGTGGTTTGGCCACCCAGCATCCCCCTACACAGGTAACACTTCAATGACTAATTTGAGTTTTTATTTATTTCATTTCATGCAGTACCTCTCACATAAATCATCTATTCTTCCTTTTCTTGTAGATGCTAATCGGAACAGATTCAATAACCAATTTGCACAAGCTGGAGCAGGTGTCCAGTGATGAGGGTATTGGCACTTTAGCAGAGAATCTTCTGGAGGCACTTAGAGAACACGCAGAGGTTAACCTGAAGATCGACGCTGCCCGAAGGGAGACTCGAGCGGAGAAGAAACGCATGGCCATGGCCATGAGGCAGAAAGCTCTGGGCACACTGGGAATGACGGTGAGTAACATATATATAGTTAGAATCTGGATGTATAATCTAGTAAATATCTACTTTGATTTCAAATGTTTTTTGCTTTGCTTTAGACAAATGAGAAGGGCCAGGTGGTGACCAAGACATCCCTGCTTAAACAGATGGAGGAGCTCATAGAAGAACCTGGGTTGACTTGTTGTATTTGTAGAGAGGGCTACAAGTTCCAGGTCCATTTATCTACCAAGGACATTTTATTTAGCTATAAATGTAAATGTTCAGTATCTTTGTCTGATCCTTAATTGTACTTTGTGTCCCACAGCCAACTAAAGTTCTGGGCATCTACACCTTTACAAAGCGTGTGCCCCTAGAGGAGTTCGAGAACAAACCCCGCAAGCAGCAGGGCTACAGCACTGTCTCACACTTTAACATAGTCCACTATGACTGTCACCTTGCTGCTGTCAGGCTTGCCAGAGGGCGGGAGGAATGGGACAGTGCAGCACTACAAAATGCCAACACAAAGTGCAATGGGCTCCTACCAGTGTGGGGGCCTCACGTACCTGAATCTGCCTTCGCCACCTGCCTGGCAAGGTACGTCATGCCTGCAGCTTGTTTAAAGCTGAGGTGTCCTCCTGAATTTTTCCATGACGTTAAGCTTGTTTTGTATCTTTACAGGCACAACACATATCTGCAAGAGTGTACGGGGCAAAGGGAACCCACGTACCAGCTTAACATTCACGATACCAAGCTGCTGTTCCTGCGCTTTGCTATGGAGCAGTCCTTCAGCGTGGACACGGGGGGAGGAGGCCGCGAGAGCAACATCCACCTCATCCCTTACATCATTCACACCATTCTCTACGTCCTCAACACGTACGTTTATCAAAGATGAGATTTGAGCTCCAGTGCTGATGAGATTCTAAACATTTTTTCTGAATTTCTCTTCAGAACGAGGGCCACATCACGAGAGGAGAAGAATCTTCAGAGCTTTTTGGAGCAGCCTTGTGAAAAGTGGGTGGAGACTTCGTACGAGGTGGATGGGCCGCACTACTTCACCATATTGGCCATGCACATCCTGCCACCCGAGCGCTGGAGGACTACGCGCCTCGACTTCCTTCGTAGACTGCTGGTCACTTCACATGCCCGCAAGGTCTCACCAGGGGGTGCTAACAAGTAAGGAAACAAAGCATGACTGTGCATGTGTCAGAGCTTAAACATTAAAGAGCTTGTGCAAGCGTGTGCTGTACTTTACCTGCTGAGGGTGTCTATTTTTGATTTTGGCAAGTGTTTTGTGCTTGCCTAAACTGCTGATGTTGGCTTTAAGCCTGTGTTATGCTTTAGAAGACTGATGCAAGATTATATCAGACACTGCTTTTGCTGGGTGTGTCAGATTGTTTCAGGCCTTACTAGTATTATTATTAAGCTTGATTTACTTTTTTCAGGCTTACAGACAAAGCCGTGAAGGAGTATGCTGTTTACCGCTCACCACTTCTCTTCTGGGGTCTGGTGGACCTTGTCTATGATATGTTCAGGGTACGAGGATGTTTCCCTTTTTTTTTTTTTTTTTTTTTGCTGTTGTCACACTTATAGAACTTTTTTTGTGAACTCAAGGCCTTGTACTTGTTGAATATTTCCATGAAACCTCATTTTATCTCCCCGTTCCCTCTACAGAAAGTGCCCACCAGCAACACAGAGGGAGGCTGGTCCTTCTCGCTCGCAGAGTACATAAGGCACAATGACATGCCCATCTACGAGGCTTCAGAAAGGGTTTTGAGGGCTTTCCAGGATGAGCTCATGCCTGCTGAATCCTTCTCAGAGTTCCTGGATGTCGTAGGTCAGACATTTTAAATAAACTTTCCTGGCATGTACTGAACACAACTCAGTGGAAAGTAACAAAAATAAAAGTGTTGAGCTGTAGAATATTAATCTGTAGTACTGACTCTTTTCCCAGGTCTTCTGTCAGACATCCCAGACCCTGACGCCTTCCTGCAGGACCTGTTGAACTCTGTGCCCTGATGGCACCCATTTATGCACCTCACTTATGGACTCGTGACCGCTCTGTCCAGTGCAGGTGTTCCTTAAACACGGAGTCTGTCCACTACCCGGACACCGCTATTCGCAACTCCATAAGGACACCTTTCAATCGGGGCCCAGTCTCCTAAAACTTCTATCAGCTCGCATACACACTCATTCACCTCCACCTCTTCTCCTGATCTCAACATGGGTTCATTCAGTTATAACTCTCTCCTAAACAAGAAAGTGACGTGTAGCCTGACGTGTTAATGCACATTTATTCTACAATGGTTTTATAACACCTAATACACCATGCTGTTTTGATCTGACATGTTGCAGGTAATCTGGTTTGGAATTATTTCATAAACAACCCTGATAGCTTTTATTTTTCCCTTTTTGGATTTTTGTTTATGGTGGTTTTTTGACTCTAAATTGGCTAAGAGTCTAACTAATCTCTCATCGTCTTTGTTTTTGTTTTCTTTTTTTTGCAGTGGTGTTAATGAATTGTTTGCTGTTTGTGAGAAAGTCAAGGCCTGACAGTGGTTCTGTGATGCGATGCAAATGTGTGACGATTGTTTTTCATGTGTAAGTGGTTGAAGAGTGAGATGGAAACTTATTCAATGTGTTATTCCCAAGAAATGAACATACTTTTTGATTTGTAAAGGGTTTTACCTGCATCAACAATGAAACAAAGATAAAGAATAAAAAGGGCCTGCATATTTATTTTGAGAGCCTTTTTTTTGTTTGTTTGTTTGTTTTTGTTTTTGTTTTTTTATCAAAACCATAACAAAATTTTTTTTTTTTTCGTTTTGTCTTCCATGTGACCGTAATTCACACCGTAATATTCCACAGATTTAAAGATTTTCCCCAGAGCAAGTTGTGCCTCTGGTAAGCAAGGTGCCACTGAGAGAAGAGTCTCAGTGATTTTAAGTTTATTCTTACAATATAAACACCTGCGATAGGGTGTTCTTGAGCTGAATGCATGGTGTGAAGTTTGTTTTAAAAAAAGAAAACAAGAAAAACCCAGTTAGTGTTTATTCGCCTATTCCCGCTGCTACAATGTTCAACTGTTGCTGAATGTCTGCTTTTGAATTAGCTCAAATTAATAAAGGTGTAAGAATACCATATCTGACTCGGTGTCATCTAGCAGGGTTATTTAGTACTTGTATACTATTATTGAATATGATAATTTTACTTTTATATTTCAAATTAATTTGTTTTAGTATGTAGTATTACTGCATACTGTTTAATATATAGTTTATATTGCTATTTAGCTGCATTTTTTTCTGCTTTAGTAATTTTCATTTCTCTGAGTCTCAAACAATAGTCATCAAGACAAACACTGCTTCGAAGATATAATAAAAACTGCAAAAGGGTTCTTTACTTCTGGAAGTTTCTTAAAAGTTCTTCTGTACTGTAATTTTGTTTGGTTCCCATCGCAGTATAATTACCCCCACCCCCACTATTAATTTAAAGTATGCCTGAATTTTAATCAGTTTCACTATTTTGCCTGAGTGGACGAGTCATCATATCCTCTTTATATCTAACTGACCAGTTATACTTTTTTCCCAAAAGGTTTTTCTTCAAGGATTCCTTTCTATAATAAAGACTTAATCTGTTTGTTTTGTTTTAGTTAGGTTAAACTGGTCGTCAAGTCACTGTCATATTTATCAAGATCACAAACAAAGTTCTTTTTCATAGCTCCTTGAATGCTGTATACAAACCAAATATTTAATATGTAAATTCTTTTAAAGGCACAGCGCTAATGGCCGCGCCCCTCATCTAATATGTTAATTAGAAGGCAGCGCTACTGTCGCTGGTGGGCGGGGCACATGTCTTCCGCTCCTCCCACTTCCTTCGGCTCGTGTTCTCAGAATGGGCTGAAACCCGAGTCTCTACGGCGAGTTGAAACCAATAACCAGCCCGTTCTTGAGAGCTGAGAGTTTATGAAATGTTTATCGGACAATGCGCTTTACCCGGTGGCTAGAAGCGCGACTATGGCCTATTATCTGTGTGACATTAGATAAAGGGAGTGCACCTTGCGTCCGACAGCATGGAGGTGACGTATGCTGCTTTACAGCATCTGCAGTTTGATGCGTAGAAACACTCCTCACGATTAAAGATGGATTTACCTCGTCGTTTTCCGGACCCGGTTCTCAACCCGATGTTGTTCAATGAATCCGCGGCACCCGTCGGTGTGAATGAAGCGTGTGCGGCTGGGAGCGGGTCAGGCACCGGCGCCATGGCAACCAGCGCGTTGAGAAACGATTTGGGGTCCAACATTCATGTGTTAAAAACTCTAAACCTTCGCTTCCGCTGCTTCCTTTCTAAAGTCCACGAGTTAGAGCGCAGAAATAAGTTATTGGAGATCCAGCTGCAGCACGCCCAAGAGCAATCCCGGTACCGACTGCTGTTTTCCCGGGAGCAAGCGGTCCAGACGAACCTCGAGCTGCCTTATTCAGACGCACTGTGTCAGTCGAGACTCCCCGGCAGAATCTGGAGTTTCTCGCACACCGCTAGATACGGGGGACGGTACGAGACCCACCAGGGGCCTGGAGTGTCCTGGACCCATCCCGACGGTGTCGGGGTTCAGATTGACACCATCACACCTGAACTCAGGGCCTTGTACAATGTTTTGGCCAAAGTCAAGCGCGAGAGGGACGAGTACAGGAGAAAGTAAGTCCAGCTCGAGCTTATTTCAAGTCTTTGTCTGCAAGAAGTGTACAATGTCTTTATCAACAGTTTAGAAACACTGTGGTTATTGTTATGATCAAATTCTGGAAACTCGATATTGGTTACCATTGTGACCTATTGTTATCCACTGTCTGAAACAAAACGAAAGCTTGTTACATTATTGGTTGGTTTTACATTAAGAAGTTAACAACAATAGCTGTGATTATTGTTCACTTAATAACTGTAATAAGCATGCACTTTGGCCAAAACAATGCTTAACATAGATATAGAGCAATAATTGAACCGTACTAAATATTGAATGATGGCTAGCCTGTTATTTACCAAAAAGTCAAAGTAACCTGTTTAATCTATTATTGATGTAAAATGGTACTAGGCGTAGTAATAATAATAATAATAATACCCAACATGGAATGTTCTCAGGACTTTGGTAAATGTAAGGTAAAATCCAGTTAATACATATCAGGTCTTTAATAATGTTCTCAAAACTGTTTAGTTGGACATTCATCTTCCGTATTGTAAAAGTTGCTTCTTACTCATTTCAGAACATTGTGAGAACTTTCAAAAGTAACATTCATATGCAAAATTATAAAATGGAATTTTATGCATGACCAAGACAAAACATAATAAAAAAATTATATATATATATATATATATATATATATATATACACATAAGGTCATTTTTAACATTCATAAAACATTAAAATAATAATACAAATTTTATCATAATGAGAACGTTAAGAACACATTATGACATATTTTTGTTATATTTTGAGCAAAATAGCCCTTCTCATTCTAAAAACACAAACTTTGCACCCTTTGTGTTCATAGTAAACAAGAGTGTGTGATTCCTTTCTATATTATGCGACTGTCCCTGGGGCTTGTTTTTTTTTCAGTGTCTTAACAGTAAGGCTCTATCAGTAACCCCTGTATGTTCTCCAGCATCCTATTACAAAGTGTCCAGTATGGATATGAAACCTGAGGACGCAGGGGTGACATTTTATCTGACAGAAACCATTAGCTTTTTCTCTTCTCCAAATGGGGATCTGTGCAAACCCATTCCATTCAATAGCAGTTTGTGGGATCTGCCCTAGAACGTCAGTAGAATCTCTTTACAGTTTCTCTTTTTCTCTTTGGGGACTAATAATTGTTGTTACTGGTCCATGCAATAAACTTCCACCCATTTGTTTGCAGGTTTGGTTCATACGTAAGGAATTTCCTCTGATTATATTCTTTTCTCTGTGTCATTCAACTCAATGACAATCCATTTTTCTCATCTGCAATAGGGATGGACCGTTTCATGTTGACTTAGAAGATAAATGTCCTGTTCCTTTTGCTAAAAGATGCTTGATTTATGTGTCTGCTGCTGGGAAAGTGATGAGCAAAGCATTTGTGCCAAATTCCTCATTTCTGACCCACACCAGACAGTGTAGGGGCTCATTTGTTGCTCAATACAAATGAGTTACTGTAACTTTAAGGCATTTCCGGTCATCTAGAAACCCTATAACTACAGTAAACCCTGAGATGCTTTTGTGTTTCTCAGACTGTTCCTCTTGGCTGTGCTGCTATCTTAGTTTCCGTCAGTGGCTCTGTTGTAACAATAATTTAATAGTCTGTCTGGCTATAGAAGGTCTATAGAGGCTTTTCTTGTCTGCCAGAACAGATGTAGCCTATGAGAAGAAGCGGACGAATGAGCCTCCCAATGATTCATTTCCAGATCTTGAGTGAGCTAGAAACTCCACTTCATAAAGACTCCCTGCTTCCTTTGATTATTCTGTGCTTACAATAGCCGTACTGTTAGGAATGTGCTATTTTTGAGATAAATGATTGAGCAAATAGTCATATTTTTGCTTCTAACGCTTTTTTTTCATTGTGGAATTACTTGTGCTGTGGTCTCATGTTTGTTTTGGCCCTCAGATAGAGTGTCACAGTAGCAGCCGGTCATTTAGGATAGATGTTGGTGGTCTGTTACATTAAATGCGATCCGAGACAGGTGGAAAGTGTAGCAATGGGCTCATATGCAAAGACTGTTTCCTAGGAAATCATTTTAACAAATATAAAACCGGCTTATAAATTAGGCATAGGTTTGGCAACAGGCAGAATGTAAGTAGCTTGTGTTCTTTAAGGTACAAAGTAACTCAAAGGAACTGCAATCTGTTTAAGTATTTGAATTAGCTTGTTTTAATCTGGCATCTGGCTGTTAGCAGAGTTTTGTGTTCCTGAGGTCTTTAGGAGCGGGATTTGATCCTGATTTCAGCACAGCATGCTAAAACCATTAATGTCGAAATGGGGGAAAAGACATTTAACCTAGTTGTTTTCCTGACAATCAAAAGAGCACAAACCTACAAATCATTCCAGTAGTTGACTGAATATTTTAGGAAGCTTAACATATCTAGAGAATGGAGTCACCTGCCCCGCCCCTCGGAGTGTCGTGCAAATTCTTCACCCATCCTCCCGTTCTATTGGAATTCTTTGTGTGATTAATCCTTTGTGGGAATTCCATGGCTTTGATAGAAATAACGAAAACTAGAAGTCTCTTTTGGTTTTGGATAATATTTCAATTCGTATCTTAATTTCTAAAGGCTTGATGGAATGGTTTTAAATCATTTTTTTTATCGACGTACCATATGAATGTTATTATAGGGGACATTTGATCAATTCTCAGCTCTAGCTTTGGGATTTTAACAGATGCCAGATTTCAGTGAAATACACTCAAGCTATAAACAAAAGCTATGTATTCGGCAGATGAAGGCTTTAAGGAACGCACACTTTCAAAAGGTGTTTTATTACCACAGCAGACGCTCTCCACTGACCCGTGTGAGTCGGGCTGTAAAGCTGTGGCCGTAGATGTTTGT
The DNA here is from genome assembly GCA_032359435.1 of Enteromius unitaeniatus. Taxonomy (NCBI): domain Eukaryota; kingdom Metazoa; phylum Chordata; class Actinopteri; order Cypriniformes; family Cyprinidae; genus Enteromius; species Enteromius unitaeniatus. Next base: position 8,532,671 of record JAUMHI010000069.1, read on the forward strand.
CCAGTTCTGGTCAGGGGTGTTGGCAGTAGGTGATGTTTTGTGTGTGGGGGATCAATGGTGTGTGTGAACAGGAGGTAAGCTTGCAGCGAAGTGAGGTCATCTCTCCAGGGAATGGTTCAGTAGTGCTGCCTCACTGGGAACGAAATCAGTTCTGCCCCCCACGCATGCTCAGAATCATGGGAATAGAACATTCTAAACATTTTTACTCTTCCAAAAAACAATCAACTAGTGTGATGAAAGAACATGCCACTTTTGTTTGTTTTTTGAATATTTAAAAATATTTGTATTATTTTTTTGTTGTCTTTATTTATTTAAGCTTTATTTATGTACATATTGTTTTTTTATTATACAATTTGGTTATATGATCATTGCAACGGAGTTTGACAAAAAATCAGAGATTCTGTGATTTTTATGTAGCGTTTTACAAACAACTTAGAAGTGTTTCTTTAATAGACTGCTGTCAAATATAATTTTAGTTTTCAGAATAGGCATTGTTATCATGTTGTGTCACTCAGGACTGAATAGCAAATTCTTCCACATCTTAATGACATCTATAGATGAAAGCTGATGATCCATCCAGTTCTTAAAATTAATGGGATAATGATGCTAACAAATTATTCAGGCTTGCCAGTTTTCCTGAAAGAGGTTGTTCTGCAAGTTATTCATGATGATGCACATGAGTGACTTTCAAAAGATTTTATTCCGCCAGATAGATTTAGCTGATGTAAAGCTGTCAGTTATGAGGTAAGTAGATGCATTTCTGAATGACGGTTTGTTTTGCAGGTTTGCAGAATTCTAGCTAGTGTACAGACGGATGGAGCAGTAGACGCAGCCAGCTAAGACATTATGCATTCAGAAACTGAACCTTAAAAGCCCCAGTGACGCAAATGCTTTACTAAAAGCCTGGCTGTCTCATCTTGCTAGTTTGGATATTGTCTGTTCCCTTGTGAACAGAAGTACTCATACTTTTAAGAAGAGTACTTGTTTTAGACATAGTACTCATCAAAAGAATAAACTTAAGTATGAACTAAATGCAATGGTTTTGAACACATAATTGTATGTAAATTGCATTGAAATGAAAACGTATTATAGGTTTAATATAATTTAATGCAATTTGCTGGACTGTATAGTGCTTTAGAAACCTCCTAACCAAGTACTATATCTCTAAATAGACCCTCTTTGTCACAGAAGGGAGGGGTTTAGATCTGTGTGTTCATGTGTGTGTGTGATTGTTTAGGGTATTGATCTGAAATACAGCTCTCTCTTCTTCTGGTGTCTGGGTGCAGACACAGATGTGCACTCCTGAAGACCCATGGGACTGTCTGGAGATGGATCAATATGTAGGTCAAGCTTGCAAATATTGTCTGGATTTTCATTTAGTGCTCTATCTTTTGGAAATGTGTTTATAACTGAGTAAAACTAATAATACTAACTTAGTTTTAAGCTAAACGAGCTTTAACAATGTCTTGGCAATACATATATTGTATGGCTTTAAAAAATATGAACAGTATGTGGACATTACAAAACTCTTAAACATGACGTAGAGTGTATTGGTGTATAGGTGATAGATGGTTGCCCACCTCAAAGTAAGCACCACTAATTAAATGTTATGTACCCCTGTTTTCCTAAAAAGATATAAATATATACATTTATTTATTTATTTATTTATCATCTCAATTCATTTACCTCTTGTTTCAGTGGGTTTAGGACAGAAGGACATCACAAAGAGCTGATTTTGCATAGGAAAACTGTTCCATCATGCACATTTGTGTACAGCTTGACAACTCTTGTTATGTCTTAGGCCATAAATTATTGTTTCACTATTATTGTAATTTCACTTTTGCCATCCCCTGTCCTCATTTTGACTTTTAGTAATTTTTTGGATTTATTGATTAATAGAATTTCGAATTCAGTCTATTTTTGTAAAAATGACTGATAAACCACTTTGATCAATCACTTGAACACTTAAATATCATAATAAATCAAAGCAGAGTTTAGAGATAATTGTCTTAAGCATATGAGTGTGCAGAAACAAAATGTTGTGGCATGTTCCTTGACAACAGTGGTTAAAGAACAGACATATATAGAAAGCCAAGGTGATCATTAACATACCACTGAGCTCATGATTACTAGAAACAAGCACCAAACCACTTTCTACAGTTCTTTTCTTGAAATAGCTGAGAGCTTATTGGATTACAAAATCACACCCTGAGAAAACTATGCTGGAGAGTTTCAAGACATCTTAGTAGTCAGAACAGCTACCAAAAAACATACTTGCCAAGATATTTCGAAACATATTTGTTCTTTCTCATTTTCAGTCATTTTCATAATTACGCTAATCATTTTTTAACATCATGAAATTTGTAAAATGGGGTGTGGAGTGGGTGGTGTGGCTCATTACTGCCACTTTAAGATTAGTTTGGATTTTAAGAGGTAATTCACATACCTAACATTCCGGCTGATGACTACATTTTTGCCTGTATAGCCTTCTCTAGCTTTTTACACTATCTCTGTCTGTAAAATATATTAAGTAGTAGCGGGTCATAGGTCATGTCGTCCTCTGTCTTAGGTTACTTCCCTCCCCCATCTCCTGAGAAATGGAATGCATTTTTAAGCATATATTGTTTAGCCCACATACAGTGGGTACGGAAAGTGTTCAGACCCCCTTAAATTTTTCACTCTGTTATATTGCAGCCATTTCCTCATTAATGTACACACAGCACCCAATATTTACAGAAAAACACAGAATTGTTGACATTTTTGCAGATTTATTAAAAAAGAAAAACTGAACTATCACATGGTCCTAAGTATTCAGACCCTTTGCTGTGACACTCATATATTTAACTCAGGTGCTGTCCATTTCTTCTGATCATCCTTGAGATGGTTCTACACCTTCATTTGAGTCCAGCTGTGTTTGATTATACTGATTGGACTGATTAGGAAACCCACACACCTGTTTATATAAGACCTTACAGCTCACAATGCATGGCAGAGCAAATGAGAATCATGAGGTCAAAGAAACTGCCTGAAGAGCTCAGAGACACAATTGTGGCAAGGCACAGATCTGACCAAAGTTACAAAAAAGTTCTGCTGCACTTAGGGGTGGGCGATATGACGATTTTTGATCGTGGACGATAAAAATTTCTCCACAATCTGCTTTTTAAAGAATCTCATAGTATTGTGTTATTTTATCATCTCTGTCTCAATATGCTGTACAATGCGATATACATTCACATCAGAGTTAACTCAGTGGTAGAATTACACTCACCAGACACTGCACTGATTTGCAATCAAAAAAAGTATTTTATTCGCTTTAAAAGTCTTGCTGATTAAACGTTTTATATGTGTGCAGTCCGGACTTGCTTTTCCAGAGCGTACACCTGAAGCGCGCACACACTAAAAGCCTGTCAAGTAGAGCCTAATTACTGAACTAAGATATGTATCACATGTGATTGCGGTAATACTGTCACAAACACACAGTGTTAAACACAGCTGCTTGTGTCTAAAGTAAAAGTAAACAAGAGAAAAACGTGGCAGTATATTAGAGGTGTGCAGCTCTTAAAGGGACAGAACATGCCGCTGCTTGTCATTAAAGGGATAGTTCGCTCAAAAATTATAATCGTGTCATTACTTAACCGCCTACATGTTGTCCCAAACCTGTATTAATTTCTTTCTTGTGCTAAACACAGAATAAGATGTTTTGAGCAACCAAACATTAATACAATGTTCAACAGAAAAAAGAAACTCATTCATATAAAAACAAGCTGAGAGTGAGTAAATGATGGATGTAGTGTAGAAGTATATAGTGTTTCACCTTTCAATTCTGCTGAATACACCTACTCTTCCTGAAAAATAAAAGCACTGTTTGTTTTATTCATTTTTTGTTTATTAGTAATGTGTATCTTTTTGAATAACAAAGATA
>JAUMHI010000069.1:8548311-8576644 GCA_032359435.1 Enteromius unitaeniatus
ACACACACACACACACACACACACACACACACACACACACACATCACACACGCTCATTGTGGACTGCTAACAGAGAACGGATCGCACACCGGAGAACAGGTGATCACTTTCCTCATTCTTTTCTCTTGAATGTTTGTTATTGCTCTTTAGTCGTTACTGAACTGTTTTAAGAGGCATATATATACAGAGAATAGAAATTAAAACTATTAGCTAACAGTAGTTGATGCATGTTGACGGGATTCCCTCAGAAATGGTCGAAATGTATTTATTGGCTAATTATTATATGTTATGCATGTTACATTGGTTCTAAAGTGAACAGTTTTGCAACACTCTTAAGTAGGAAAAGTGAATCTCTATAGAAGGAAGAACAAGCCCAGATTCCCCAATGAATTAATCATGTCACTGTTTACACAGACTAATGAGAGAAAGGGGTGAAGCTTTGGTATTTTTAGTGCTTTGGCGTGCACAGCATGGGATCTTGAAATGAATAAAGATAATATGAACACATGATCAGCTGCATATGCAGAATTTGAATAATTAAATGCATAGGAAATAATAGGACTTATTATCTGTTTCTTTTTCTGGTAGAATTATGCTGTGCTTCAAAGAGAAATGTGTTATTGCCGCAAATTTCAAATGATTGCGTTTTCTTTTTATGGTATATGGGTTATGTGAACAGATGTACTTTGTTTAAGTTTCCTAGTGTTTTAGGTCCTCTTGCAATTTGTAATGTTCTTATAAAACCAATATCTGAAAAAGTTCAACTAAACTGTAAATCTTCAGGATTTATCATAGCATTCAAATCATAAGCTCTCGGTTAAATCTAAAAGATTTTGCAGTTCATATATGGAAATACAGCAGTTGGGAAATGCTGGATTTGTCACGACTCTAGTCTGTAGTACATGAAAGCTAAATTTGCTTGTTTAATTAGTCACACTCATCTGCTCAGTGTGTATAATCCATTTTCTGAGGATAAAAATCCCTTGGCTTGGATCAGTTCTCTTCATCCTCATCTCTAAGATGCTTAGAAAAATTACAGTTAGAGCGAATGCGCTTACATGTCTGTTTGAATATTGTATTGTAATAAGTTAGATAGGGAATATAACGCTTCTAAACTCCCCAAGACACCAGAGTCTGTGCACAACATATATTCAACGCTGTCCAGTGGTGTCAAGATCAAAGACCCAATGTAGAGCCTGGCACGACTCCCAAAGCACTGCTAATGTTCAAAAAAAGAAGAGCAACATAACATCAAATGGTCTGTCAAGCTGCTTTGCTTTGGTTTATTTCAAGACATAATTTTTTCCTTTTCGGTGTGCGTTGAATCCTACAAATCTTGTGGTGAGACCAGGTGTTTTTTATTAAGCTCTGATGTGTGAATAGAGGGAAATTTCTGCTCATCTGCATTAGCTGTCTCAAATCAAGTAATCTATCTCAATCTAAATGAATGAATGTTTTTGTACTGTGACACATTACTCAAAATAAGAACAGATTTTTGGAGACTGGCATTTACAGTCTTCTTGTTCACTGCATTTTATCAAGCCATCACCATATTCTACTTTATATTAACACATTTTTCTTAAATATTTGAAATACATTATATAAAATAATTTATCCCTGTGAGTGAAAAAGCTAAATTCCCAGCAGGCTTCAGTTTTACTCGATCATTCAGAAATCAGCTGCTCAAAAAGACTTTGATTAAAAACGTCTTATTATTATTAGTTTTGACTCTTGTGCTTCTTAATTTTTTTTCAAAGTTCTTTGATGAATAAAAAGTTCAAAAGAACACATTTATTTGACAGAAATAAATAACATTATAGATGTCTTTACTGTCACGTTTAATAAGTCTAATAATGCGTCTATTTTTTTAATAAATTAAAGAATTAAATAGTGATATATAATCATAAATATATCATCATATATATATATATATATATATATATATATATTATCATAATAGTGGTAATAAATCGTAGTATATATTGATTATTGTTTAATACTGTATTATTTGTTAAATCTTTTCTTCTCCTAGAATGATGGCTTTGTATTTCGGCTTATTTCTCCTCCTCCCCACCATGACACTGAGCACCAAAATGGACAACAATTCAGCCATGCACGTCTTCAGAGACAATGTCATTATCCCGCCCAGGCCAGAAGCATCCATACATCATCACAGGAAGCACAGAGGTCACAAAGACAGGATGACAGCAAGTCAGCTCAGAGAGAGGCCCCTCATTACTGTGTTCCACACCCAAAATGAAGGGCCAGACCTGGAGGGCCTCAGTCCCGTCCGCTTAGAGATAGAGCCACATAAAAGACGGATAATCACTCCGAAAAAGAGAACCTCCATGGGCTTCGATTCTTTAATTCCAGAGCAAATGAATATTTCTCCTGGTGCTGAGACTCCAGAGAAGACAATGAGACGTCCCACTGGTCGCAATATGTTTGGAGGGCACATCGTTAGGACTCATGATAAAGGTAAAAAGAACTCTTCAAATTTCCAAAGTAAAACTCCTTTATAACTGTCCTGCCATTTCTTAATTATGTACTTGGGTTTTTGTTTTTTTTTTGCATAGAGTCTTTGGCGTTAGGGAAGAAACGAAGGGTTTCTTTTAATCAAAGGCTCAATAAAAACTCCTTTGGGAGTCCCACAGAGCCGGGGTTCCCTGCAGCCACCGTTGGCTCCTTCATATTGCCAGTAACTGCAGCAGTCGGTGGGGAGCCCGCCACAAAGCCAGCCCCCTCCAGAAAACCACAGGTAACCATCATCTTGGCATTCAGTCTTTTCAATCACACTGATTAAAAATATCTCAGCTTCTCATCTATCAGTGTCTAGAAGCAGGCATATTAAATCGAATCCCAGTGACCTACATTCTGAGGGATAATAGGTTCATGCCATCAATTAAATCCACACATGAAACAATTTCTTGTTTATTGGCTCCAAAGGTATAACAGATACCACCATAATTTGTTTCGGTGAACCTCAGAGGATTAGTAATTGAACTGATTAACAGTCACAAGAAAAAGTGTAATATCATCACTTCATATAGTGACATGAATACAGAATATGTTGTTTTGTACCTCAGGTCAGAAGTTGTTCAGGTGGAGATGTGACCCCCACTTTCAACATGGCATTCTTTGACTGGACTGATTATGAAGACATGAGGCCTCCACACAAAAAGCAATTTTCTAAGCAGCAAGGTAGATCAATATTTCAGGCGTATTTTCTGCTTTTAATCTGCTTTTGGGAGTTTCAATTTTTAAGTGTTCTTGCTTTGAAGTGGTGACTTGAGATCATTTGTGCATGTTGTGCAATATATGCTATGTCGTTTATCAGAATGTGTATTGCTTCACATTTGTGATCAAAGGAATTAACCAATTTAGAGCTATTAGACAAATTTTTCCCTTGCAGTCAAAAATAAAGTCTGAGGATTTGGTGAATCAATATACTTATTACACTGTTACTCTACACTATTTTTTTCCAGGTTCTGACAAACAGGCCACAAAAAGCCCCAACACTGAACTTGTGACACTTACAACAGAAAAGAGCTGCAAACATCACCTCGATTGTCTGCAAGGTGACTTTTCCCGCTTGCATTAAAACAATGAGTCCCTTATTTGTCATGACAGGAATATATTACCCTTTAAAATATATTCAAATTAAAAATAATTATTTTAAAGTAATAATATTTCACAATATTACTGTATTTTTATTTAATAAATTCAGCCTTGATGAGCGTAAGAGACTAACATTAAATATATTGCCAAACCCAAATATTTTGAAAGTAGTAGCCTGTAATTCAATGTATAAGGATAATTCAATTTGATTAAGTCAAATAAAAGATGACACCATTTTTTAACCGCTTTTCACAATCTTTCTCAGGGTCTTGCTGCAACCTCAGAACACATGTATGTGAGCTTCACAACCGTGGCTTCAACAACAAGTGCTATGATAGCTGCATGTGTGAGGAAGGTGAGCAAGTGTTTTAGGACTGATTGTTACTCATACTGAAAAGTAGAAACCATATTTAAAATGTTCCTTCCCTGTTTTTACAGGGCTTCGGTGCTATGCTAAATTACACCGGCATTACCGCATCACAAGCAAAAAGGGACAGTGTGTTGATCCTGAGGCTATAAGCTTAAACCGTGGCATGTTCATTATGGTTTAAATGAGGCAGGAAAATGTATCCTACTTTTCTTTACAAATGCATGTGATTATATTTTCCACTGTGTTGGAACATTTTATATTCATCCTTGTCCATGTTCATTTATATCCTATGATTGCTTTCTTATATGTAATTGTTTACGAAATTTGTAAAACAGCTGTATTTTGAGAATGCATAACACTGATTATGATATTAGCAGGTGACATTTTGCACACCTGCAAGTCCAGTTTTTGAAATGAATTGAAAAGTGTTTGTGTGATGTTAAAATTGAAAGACACGTCATTGCGGAACAAAAACAAATTGTATGCACTTATTGCATGTAGACAAGTAATTAGTGTTTTGTGTTCATGTGCATGCAAAGACATTGTATTTAATGTTGCAGCTGCAACATCTGCCAGGTCCCCGGCTTCCAACGGATGAACAGCTTTGGAAAGGACACTCAAAGAAGGACACGAGGGAGATCTTCATCTCACATTATTAAACCATTAAATCTTCCTTTCAGCTCAAATCGGAATTACTCTACGAATTGTGCTACGCTAAAATAATGCTTTTCATCATGCTCGTTGTGAGCCATGCAATTGTTATTATTCTAGAAATATTGTGCTTTGCTGATTTGACACTGGCAGTATGTTTTGTAGTATTCATCACCATATAAATGACATATTACAGCTGTAGATTAATACTTCATTCTTTAGTTTATCAAGTGTACATGGGTCGCTTATTAAAAACATGATCCTTATCCACACCTTAAGTGAATCATCATTTTGGATTCATTGCTTTATTAGTAAATTGTACGTGATAAAAATACTTGTATTAAAATGCAATTATAATAATATTTTTATGTGGCCTAACATCATCTTGACACAATCGGTTTCTTGGTAAGGAAACAATGTGTATACGTTTGGCAGTTTGTATGCTTTTAAATAAATCAAATCAAATATTAGGATTATTACTATATCCATAATGCCACAAATTAGTGTTAGCTATAACCGTTAAAAAAAGCATACAACAATTTCTTAAGATTTCAGAATAACACTATATTTAATAATAATAATATAATTTAATGCGCACATCAGGATAAATTAATTTTTAACAACAGTTCAACGAGCGTGAAAAAGCTGTCAAAGCAATTAGCAAGCAAATCAGCGTGAGCTCTGAAGTCACGCGAGATTTCTCCGCGAGGTCTTGCTGTTTTCAACATGGCAGGCAGCAGGTTGGTGCTAGAAGGGAGGATAAGTATTATTAGCTTTATCTCAGGACTGGGCGTCATCCTAATACCTTTACTTGTCAAATTCGGCGCTCACATTGACTGGATATTCGATTACCTCACGGATGTGAACGGGAAAATAGCCATTGCGGTGTATATTACAGTTATCAATGGCTTCCTGCTAATCATATACAAGGGACCTCTATACAAGGTAAGACTCAGAGAGACAGTGTGAGTCTGATGGGTTTTGTACGGAAAGAGCACACGTGTGATTACTGTTCAACTGAAACACTACATACACGTTATAAATGAATAAAGGTATGTAGATGTGTAGTTGCAAAGCCCTGTGTGCAGGTATAATCCTATTACATGAGCTCTCTAATGGGATCTAGCATAGGTTTCTCTGTCAATATAAATAAGCTCTTCGAGAAGACAGCTTACTGCATGTGGGTTTGCAGAATCAGGAACTGGCTCACAATTTCCTTCCTCTCTGCTTGATCAGGTCGCTGTTCGAGCTTGCTTTCTTGGATTTGCCTTTGGATGTGGACTCATTTTAAGTTTTTCAGATACAACATGGACACACTTTGGCTGGTAATTGAACTTTTCTATTTGAGGTTCATTTGCAACTTAACTTACATGAGGACTTAATATCATTCTGAATGGTCCTAGAAGTGAATGGTGCCATAATAATGTTTTGTTTTAATAGGTATATGTGTTCGCTGTCATTTTTTCACTACTCCGAGTACCTGGTTACTGCCATGATCAACCCACGCAGTCTTTCTCTAGACTCGTTCCTGCTCAACCATAGTGTTGAGTACACCGTAGCAGCCGTTTCCTCCTGGATAGAGTTCACCGTGGAAAAGCTCCTTATTCCAGGTTTGACGCAGTGGTTCTGTTTATATTTTGCTTTGTTAAACCTGATATATAGTAATGTAATACAAAGTAATATGACATACTGACAGTTAGTGATTGAAGTGAAGTCATTCTAAAGTTTAGGGATGTTTTCTCATTTCTTCTCATTATTAAAGTTTCCTGAATTTCACTGTTTTTATTTCCCCAACAGAGATTAAGCAGAAGAACTGGCTCTGTCTGGTGGGTCTGTTGATGGTTCTCTGTGGGGAGAGTTTGCGCAAAGCTGCCATGTTGACAGCAGGATCCAACTTTAACCACATAGTACAGAACGAGAAGGCCCAGAGCCACGAGCTGGTCACCACTGGAGTTTACGCTCTCTTCAGACATCCTTCATATGTGGGCTGGTTTTACTGGAGCATTGGCACTCAGGTACTTAAGTGGAATTTATATTTATAGTGTTTCATATAGTACATGTTATTTTAAAGCAACGTCACAAAGAATATTTTTTCAGATTTTTTTTAAAAGTATAATAATAATTATACAAATGATGTTGCTAATAACTATCGCTGTTATCTTTTATTTTTAAATTAAAAAAAAAAATTTGTGTCCCTGAAATTTAGATTGTTGACCAAGGCTGTATTAATAATTTAATGTATTAATTATTTCTGTACGGACGAGACAGGAAAGGAAATTTTTCTTGAGCAGCAAATGAACATTTATGGAAAATCATGTGACACTAAAATATACACTTTACAATATTTCCTTTTTTGTTGTTGTTTTTGAGCACAGAAATCCTAATCATTCCTAACTTATAATATAGTTAGTTTAAAAGATATGTTTTGTTTTAAACCTATTTTTTCTATCTTTTTCTCCAGATAGTGCTGTGCAACCCAATATGTCTACTGGGATACACGGTTGCCAGCTGGCGCTTCTTTCGAGAGCGTATTGAAGAAGAGGAGATCTCGCTCATCCATTTCTTTGGAGAGGACTACCTTGAGTACAAGAAGAAGGTCTTCACTGGCTTGCCCTTCATCTCAGGGATCAGGGTTAACTCCTAAAGCCGTACTGCATTGAACGGAAGGAAATAGCCTGAAAGTGCACACCTGGACACCTCTGACTGGCGCTCTGAGTGAGCTAGTTGCCTGGTGGCATCATGTTGCGCCCCCTGGGGGCGGCACAGATATATATGAGGTGGCAGCACAGTAAAACTGACCCGCTGATCTGCTCTGAGACACATTGGTCTGCTCTGAGCAGGGTGGAGCTTCCACCCTCAACATCATCAGAGATACTAGTACACAAACACCGCATTCGTCAGCATCTGTCTTGTCTCCTACGCTTCATCCCATTTCTGTTCATACATTCTGTCTTACTCCTACTCATATGTCATGTATCCTCAAATTTACAGTCTTTGCACCATGTAATTTCATACACTGGTTTCTTTTTTTTTTTACTTTTTTTTTCTTTTTTTACCCACCCTGTTTTTGTGGTTAGAAACCTTGTTTGTTACTACTTACGAACATCCAGTAGATTTTAAAAATTTCCAGGTATTTTTATTCAGATAGGCTTTAAATAGGACGTAAAATATAGGGCTATTTACTGCAGTGGATGAGTTTATCGTGTCTTGGAAAGATCTTTTTTTTTTAAGATCAGCCACAGTTGATTCACGGGCATACACATTTTAAAACTAATTTCTGACAATCTCTGAATATCTGCGATTTGTTAATGCTGTTGGACAATTTTAATATTATGATTAGAAAAAATAAACACGTGATAAATTACAGGCTTAATTCCTCTTTTGATTATTTGTTCCCCTTTGGTCTTTCTAGTCCTTCAGTTATGCATATATCTTGTCAAATGCATTAGTGTCTTTTCGTCTTTACTCCCACACTCGCTCACTCATCACCATGTCCATGTCTTGTCACTTTCCTTCACACTTGCATGACAATTCAACAAGAAAATCGGTTTCTACGAAGGTGGGATTCAGAGGGCCGAACACCGGAGGGGTTATGCTGTATCCAAAGTCTTAATCTTTCCGAATTTTACATTTCTGGGAGGAAGGCTTCACTCTTCTCCTGGCATGATGTAGCTTATGTAGACATTGGGTAAAGAATAAGAATTTCTTGCACACTTTTAACCAATGACGAGCACTATAATATATGCGTACAGGTTATGGACATTTGAAAACATGCAATAGGTTTTTGGATGAAATGGGAGAGGACCACCCTACCTCTTGGATGATAACTGTACCGCTTACATTATTAACATTTTCAGCAAAATGTAACAAACCTTTAAAATAAACACTGATTATAATGTTTATTTGACATTACTGTGATTCTCTAAAATACAAGCAATAGTAGTTTTTCGAACTTTCGTAAATTTGATTTAAGTGCATGCTTATTTTTTTGGGGGGTAACAGGTCTAAACTGACAGCTCAACACAACAGAGGTTTCACATTGGTATCTCTTTGCGATTGGCTGTATCAGTCGTGTTCTTCTGCTTGTTTGGCCTGTAGTAATCTTTGTTCTTTGGATTGGTCTCTTCTGATAGGTTGTTTAGAGTCCAGTTGTCCTCAGTGTTACAGGACAGCTCATTACTGTATTGGGAAAGCATGAAATGGCCATTAATGCTTTGATTAATAACTCTTTGTCTATGTCTATAATATACTTTGAGAAATTGCTGGTAACTCACCTGGGCTGTGTGTCCGCAGCGGAGGTGCTGTCCTCATACAGCTTCAGCATGATCTCTGTGCGATCATCTTTGAGCTCTTTAGGCTCCTTCAGCCTGTTAAAGATCAAATCAGACTGAGAAAAAAAACAAATCACATAAAGCCCTAATGGGAGTATGTTTAATACATTGGGTATGGGCGAGTAAAAACCAGCTTGGCAAATGTCAAAATACTTTTTAGAGTATTATTAAATATGCTCATCAATGCTGCATTTATTTGATCAAAACAAAACCGTAAAACAGCAATATTGTGAAGTATTATAATAATAAAAAAAAGTTTTAGTGCTGTCAAATGATTAATTGCGATTCGCAAACAAAATAAAATGTTGACATTATATATGTATATGCATTGTCTATATTTATTATGTATATATAAATACACGCACAGTATATATTATGAACTACATTTATAAATATATATATTTATATAAACATTATTCTTACATATATACATGCATTTGTTTGTATTTATATATGCATAATAATAATATATATAATATAATATATAATACCTTTATTTTGGATATGATTAATCATTTGAGAGCACTAATTTTAATATTCTTTTAAAAACTAATACTTTGAAAACGGTTATTTTAAATTGTAGTAATATTTCACAATAGTGCTATTTTACTTACCATTAATAACATTAACACATACTATTTTATTTATTTATTTTTGTCAAATAATTCATGATCATAAATTAAAAAATAATACTAATAAACAGATAATATTCTTACGGATACCAATCCTTTGAACGGCAGTGTGAAGTATTTATGTTTATTATATAATGATGCATCAAGTTCCTGTACCTGGGCTCCAGACGCTCTTTCACTTTCGCTATAGAGCGAATGTAGGGGCCTATCTGTCTGGAAATAGTTGTTAAATAGGAGTTCTCCTGTTTTAACTGAAGCAGGTCATGAAGTTGTGCTAAAATGAAAAAATGAACACCAACAAAAATGACTAAATATGGTAACTAAGATATAACTGCAGTGAGCAGATAAATCTAAGCATTTCTTTATTTACACACCTTCATATATCTCCTGTTCATTTGCCACCCTCTGTAACGTCTCCTCCCAAATCTAAGAACAAAATGTATTGCACAATGACTTGTTTTTTTGTTTTTTACCTCCTTCTGTCATTATTGCCAAGTATTGGCCTCTCACCTCCTCGAACATGGCCCGCATGAGCTCGACTGAGGAGTATTCTGCTGAGATCTGTCCGTCTACCTGAACAGACCTCTCCAAAATCTCACTCATTGTGTCAGGTTTGGTGAGTGAGTGATGCTTGGTCAGGTCTCTGTGAATCTCCTGAACCTGCTCTTTGAGCTTCTGGATTTCTGTCTGTAAAGTCTAGTTAAACAGACATGGAGAATTTGTTGTTTGCAGTATGGTATTTCTTAACTTTTTTTTTCTATGCAAATATTCATTTAGTGGTTGGACATAATTTGAAACCATTCATTTTGATTTCCTGTAATGTACTCTCGGTAGGAACATTAGCCCGGAAAATGGCTAAAAATAAAATATCATGGACTGAACTCACCCTGTAGCTGTTCTCATAGTTGCAGCAGTGCTCCATAAAGGGCGTCTCTCCACCCTCCGCCAGCAGGACCTTGGTGCTGATGTAACGGTGTGAGGTAGGCCTGCGCACCACCGAGGAGCACAGTGACATGTCACTCATGGCTGGAGAGTGACACTGCACTGACAGAGAGGATTGCATCCTGCAGAAAGATCATAAAAAATATTTAGCCCCTATTATGGGTTTTTGAAAATGACCTGTGTAACACAGCTCTAAGTGAATGAAAACATCCTGCTAAGTTTTAAATCTGAAAGTGCACCCTGTACAAAGTTATTGTCTCTCAAATGAAAGAGTCATCTCTGAATCACTGAAACGAGTCATTTTTAAAAGCCGTTTCAAGTTGACATTAGCATATTGCGCACCCAGTTGCTGGTCTTTTTGGTCTGAATGAAAATGCAAATTCATTCTTTGCCACTAGGTACTGCTTTTTTGTTAAAAGCTCACAAACACTGCTTTAAATAAAATCGACCAATCACCAGAGAGAAAAGTGAACTGTCATTGAACAAATAAGCTAAAAATAAATGCATAATATAAGAAAATGAAAGTGTTTTTGACCTTGCATGCATGTCAACCTGTTGACTCTCAGAACTAAAATATATACCTTTCATAACCCATAATAGGGGCACTTTAAATAAACATATTTAGTTTGCGTGAATAAACAGACTCACAGTCCACTGACATTTCCCAGACCTAGAGCCACACTTCCTGTAGTGGACACCGAACGCCGCTGCCCCAACAGCAAGAGCGGTTCCAGACAGCGAGCGAACTCTGAGCGATACTCTGTGTTGATCTGTGAGGATAGATTACAACAGATATAACTTTTATTAACTTATTTAACATATTTGAATTTAGTAAACTAACCTTACTGCTCTGCGCTGGTCTCAGTCTGTGTGGTAGTTTCACAATCTTCTTTAGTCTCTCCATTAATTGCTGTGTGAGGTAAAATCAATTAGAATTCTTATTATTGGTAGCATGCCCAGAAATAATTGTATTTTTAATTATTTAATAAAAAGATTTGATTTTGTACTCACATATCCCATGTCTAAGAACTCAAACTTATTTGCTGAGCTTAGGAAGGCAGAGCATGTAACAAGGTGAACCTGGAAAGAATTCAATGGAAACATGACTGAAAGCAAGAAGAATATGTGAAAATATTAAGATGCATGAAGAAAATGCGATTACTTGGAGAGTTGGCAGGAGTGCTGCAAGATGAGACAACTGCTCTTTGAAGGCTCTTTCCTTCTCCTCATGCTGACTAGATGATAAAAACATAACAGATGATTAATAATAAATGTTTTCTTGAAATCTTTGGTCATCCTTTGGCTTTTGTTGAGTGTGTGTACTTATAATAATAATAATAATTATTATATTCATATGCATTATTAACATATTTCTCAATTATATTTTAAATGACAATATATAATTAATAGTGATGCACAGAAATTCAAATTCCAATGCCAATAAATAAATGAAAAATTCTATTTGAAAAATTCAAATATTAATGTACAGAGATTAAACCTCTTATAAGTATAATATCAACTGATATTAATTGTTAGAGATTAATATATTTCTACTATGCCAATTATATGGTACAATATATTAAGCATCTGTAACAATTAAAATTTCACTCTACTATAAGTATATTTTTTCTGACAAAAAGTATCATGGTTCAATTAGTGCTTTGATGTCATGTAAGAGATTTTAATGTTGAATATGTTTTTTTCTATATATTTATTTTTAAGATATATATATATATATATATATATACAAACACACACATATAATTTATATTCTCACATATATTTAATTTACCTTCGTGCTGCCTTAAGTAGAATCTTTTTTCTTTCTGCTAGTCTTTCCTGAGGGAAACAAATCATGTGAATCACCAATTTTATTATGAATCATTTCATGTTAATAAAACATTTCTGATTTCATGATTTGCCTTTTTTTTTTTTTTTTTATCCAAATAATGCAAGTGTAGCCAGAGACCAAAAACATGCTGTCATCATTTGCTCACACTCATGTTGTTCCAAAACTGTATACATTTCTTTCTTATGCTGAATGGAAAATATATATTTTAAAGAACCAAACCGTTTCAAGTTGCTGGTTCCTTGACTTTTATAGTAGGTAAAGAAATACTTTAAAATATCTTTAAGAACATAAGAAAAAACTCACACATTAGAACGACATGAGGTTGAGGAAATGATAACAACACATTTTTATTTTTGGGTAAACTGTTCCTTCAGTTTATATAACTGTGCACGGCACCTGCATATTGTTGAACAGAGTGCAGATGGCGCTCTCTTCTTCATCCACATTGACCCTGACCTCTCCAATCATGGCTTTGAGCAGAATAATGGCTTCTCGAGCTGAAGTCTGAAGCTCCTTAACAGCCTGAGGATAGGGAAATTACTTCAATAGGTTCTTCACAGCTCCACACAATACAGATACAGATGAAAGTACACATAACTGAAGGAAAAACTCACTAAGACGGCTTGGTCCAATTTTTCACAGCCTTGTATATATGCTGTCTCAATATCAATGCAGTGTGCTCTGCTCTCCCTGTGGAGTTAGATGAATCCAGATTATTTTGAAAGTGTGTGTGATTTGCTAATTACATGCCATGGGAGTTAAGCTTATAACTCACACTTGCATGTCTCTGAAGCAGTTGATGCAGAGCATGGACTTTTTCTCTGTAGAAAACATGATGTAGAGTTCCTCATGAAGGGCTGCAATCAGACAGAAGCAGCTTGAATCTCTTGTTATCGACTAAATGAATTTAATTCATTTATATTTTGCTGGAGAAACTTGAAAAGTGATATTCAAAACACACACACCACATTTTTTGTGGGCTTCTTTGGTGCACTTTGCCAAGGAGACAATCTCGTGGCAGGAAAACATCTTGGCTTTGTGGGTGGTTTCCCTGCAGTCTCGACACAGTGGCTGGCAACAAGTGTTGCAATAATACATGGCATCCACATCCTGAGGTTTGTGACAGAATATTTTAATGCATTAATAGATAAAACAAAAGAAAAGTAAAAATTATGACATTTAGAAAGACAACATAGTGAAATACAGTAACAGAGTTTCATGCCACAGACACTGCTACTGAATCCACAGCTCAACCAATGTAGTCTGACTCCCAATTAATAACTCTTATGAACCAATTATTTTTAGTGAATCAAAAAGGTACAGCGCAATCGCTGTTGCCCAAATCCTGAACAAATTATTCTTATGACTCTTTGATTCTTATGACTCAAATGGTTCTTTTTTTCAGTTAATCAAACACAATACAAGTAATTACTGACTGGTTGTTCATATGATGATGTCAATCCTTTTTCACTCTGACATCCATCAAAATATTTAAGAAAAGATCTTTTAGAAATGGTTCATCCAAACAATTTTTTCAAGACATCACTTGCCCTCCAATGCATCCTGTGCAGTGAATGGGTGCCGTCAGAATGAGAGTTCAAACAGCTAATAACACACTTATCTACAAATAAATGGCATGACTCCAGATTATCAATATATGTCTTATAAAGTATATGTCTTTAAACTCCAAGCTGTTGCTTCCATCTAAAACGTAAGTCACTCTATAATACTTTTACTTTCTCCAGTAATAAATTTGACTCTTCCGAATCAGGAGAGAAATATGCACAGATCAGGCTCCAAAAGCAACAGTTTAAAAATAGTGACAAACAAATAAATCAGTGGATTTACAGGGGATGGACCTTTTTCTTGCAGGAAGCACAATTATGGATTACGGATTGAATTTTACATTTTTGGGTGAGCTTTTCCTTAAAAAACTCTATGTAAACAACTTCTAAAAAAATTATATTTATGAAATTCTGAATTATATAAAAAATATATAATATAATATATCATATAATATTATATCTGCCTAATTCAGATCTGCCTCCAAACAACCAATGCATAAAATGGCCCTTTACTGTAGTTTCACTCGGATGTCCATCATAATATATGACAGAAAATCAGCAATTTCTATTAAAATTGTGACTAATGAACCATTAATGAATGCACTATGAAGTGCATGTTTCAGTGTTGTGATGGTGATAATGAGACCTGTTTCTTGCACTCCAAATCACAGTTAGCACACTGCACAGTTTCCTCACTGTCTGCTGAACTGTCCACCAAGAACTTCAGGAGTCGATCCTCTGGAGGGAGTGCACTTATTCCTTTCACAACGGACTGATGTCTACAAAAGAAAAAGACAGTTCTGTGTGCCTGTGCAGCACTTTTGACCCATTGCCTGATAGTGTCTTAGTCATACATCTGGCATTGACGAGTTTATCTCTCCCTCATAGCAACAACGACACAAATAGCTCTTTTGAATACCGAGATACAACAGAGACTCACAGATAAAACCACCATAGAGTCAA
Organism: Enteromius unitaeniatus; assembly: GCA_032359435.1. Taxonomy (NCBI): domain Eukaryota; kingdom Metazoa; phylum Chordata; class Actinopteri; order Cypriniformes; family Cyprinidae; genus Enteromius; species Enteromius unitaeniatus. The sequence continues at coordinate 8,563,236 of JAUMHI010000069.1, forward strand.
AAATAGACTCAAACATGAGACTCAAAAGAAAAATATAATTCCTAGCAAAAAAGACTATTTTAACATTTCTAAGCTTAATAGTTCAAAGATTCCCTGTGAATTCACTTTCATGGCAAGCATTCAATGTATTTGATAAAAAGTGATTTAAACAATGATATATTGTCCTATACACTACTTTGCATTGCTACGGTATAATTGTGACAAATACATAATGCGTGCAATTACAGTACCATAATGTAACGCTCATACTGCAGCACTCAAAATGCAACACAAATACTGAGAAATTTGCAGTAACTTAACCTTCAAAATAACACTGAACCAGCTAAAAATATATTCATACTTACTCTAACATGCTGCTTTATAAAAACCACCAACTTCTTCCTATTGTTTGATATATTTCTTCCATAGGTGCAAGATCTACAGTGTGCGATTAAGCTGCTGCTAGACTTACTATATGGAAGCAGTAGGGTGAGCACACAGGCATTTCAGCCATCTCAACTGTAGCCAGCCCAGGACCCATGTATCCAATGTCAAGTGTCAGATAGTGTTAGGTGTATTGTTTGATACCACAGTGGCCTTGGCAGCATGTGCCCTGAGACTTTCGATTAAGTCCAACACAAAGGCAGGATTTACAGTGCAGCTGTTGAGGGTAATCTCTCAATACAAATACCCCTGGCACCATATAGTTGACCAGGCAATGTCATTTGACTATTTAGATCTATAAATACAATGTTATATTTTTCAAATGCATACATGTCATAAGCATGAACGCCCATTTCTGCCACGTAATGTAGTAACTGCACATTTCCTCCACAGAGTCAAAATTGTTAGATATAAACTTATACATTTAAAAATGTATATTTTAAAGAGTTTATTTTTCACAATTCTGTATTAAGAATTTGGAAAACTCAAAATTGGGATATTAATAATGTAAATTCTTACCCGCAGAGAGGGCAAGTTAGTCGGCTGTCCACAGCCCTACCACGAAGGCAGCTGGCACAGAACGTGTGGTAACAGTCCAGTAAACACGGATGCTCATACTGTTCTTGGCACAAATGGCACACCAGAGGATGGCAGTTGGCACTGTCCAGGTCATAGAGATTATCCAGAGGGGAAAAGATCTCTCCAGACATCTGAAAATATAATAAGAACTTACTCCGACATAGTATACACGTGAACACATTTACGCAGTATTTCCATCATAAATATTATTCCAAGCATGTTTAGTGTCCTTCGGCTCTCATTGAATCGGAAAGTATACAGAAAAAGTGAAATAAAAGTCCAAGGTCAGTGCTCATTATTGAAGCTATAACCCAGAAACCAGCCTCTGAATGAGGCCATATGCTTCAAAGCAACATAAAGATCAGCTGAATATACAGAAAGAATAAATGCACATTTTTAATTGACAATGACACACATCTGAATACCTTGTCCTGTCCGAGTGCTTCTGCTGCGTGAAGTGAATGCTGTGTGAAGGTTCTCTGAGGTGTTCCTAGATGCAGGACATGACTTCCACACAAACAATCAATTGACACTCCTGTATCTGCTCTATGGGGGGGGTGATATGTTGGGGCCAGAATACTCAGACCCTGATTACACAACACAAACCAGGTGCCTTTGTCTGTCAAAAGCAGAGCCCTAGTAGCTAAAAATAAATCATAAACAATATCTTGCATACAGACTAACATGTCATATAGGAACAATTACGTCACTTAAAGTGAGATCTTTTCATATGGTATATACGTGTAAAAAGCAGAAGTAATTTTCAGAAGTAAAAGTTCCTCTGAACGTGAAATTCCTGTCATCATTTCCTAATTCTCAAATTATTCCGAATTCGTCAAGAAACTACTATTTTCTAAGTTTTGGTCAGATTAACGTTATTCAAACGTTTTCTTTGGTGTTATTATAAAATATAAAATATTACTGGGAAACAAACGTATATATTTTATGTATTATTATTATTATAATTGGGTTAATCGCACATTATGTTATCCAACAACAGATAAATCGAACACATCGATTACCTCCGCGCTAGATTAAACTGTCTGTGACGTCACGCTCGCACAGTCGTGGTTCTTCCTTTCGACGAAATTTCTCACCATGGCGCCTGTTGTAAGTTTAAACCTACGGACCTAGTTAATAAATTAACAGACGTTTCAATTCATTATTGTCTATACAGATAATTCGAGATTGCTTGATATACACAATCGCTGTCACGAAATAAGTACTAACCCCGTACGTAAAGCCAGCGTAGTGTTTCGTTGAATAAACCCCGTGTGCAGCCAAATTCATAGAGAACTTCATTCAGTCCTGCGCGCAACATCTCTACTATCGGGTTTGTTTTTGTGATGATGATGACAGGACTGTCATAGACACGAGAATACACTTTTTTTGTGTTTAATTGCAGAGGAAGCAGCAGAGCTCTAAAGGCGGAAAGAAGAAGAAGCAGGTCCTGAAGTTCACTCTGGACTGCACGCATCCCGTCGAAGATGGCATTATGGATGCTGCAAACTTTGTATGTAGATCAAGTCTTTAAAAAGCCTTATTGCGTAAAATGGGCTTTGTTGTACTGTTGAAGTAACCGCTAGCTGTCTGTGTTTTATGTTTTGTCATTTGCGTGTGTGAATGCAGGAGCAGTTCCTACAGGAGCGCATTAAAGTCAACGGTAAAGCAGGAAACCTGGGCGGTGGAGTGGTCACCATTGAAAGAAGCAAGAGCAAAATCACAGTATCTTCTGAGGTGCCCTTCTCCAAGAGGTGCGTGTGCTCTGATACGTCTTGACTTTGTTTTGCAAATTGTTTTATGGATTTTTTTTTTACATTTTATTCCACTGTTCTTATCCTTTCTGCAGGTACCTGAAATACCTTACAAAGAAATACTTGAAGAAGAACAATCTCAGAGACTGGTTGCGTGTTGTGGCTAACACCAAAGAAAGCTATGAGCTTCGCTACTTCCAGATCAACCAAGATGAGGAAGAAGAGGACGATGAGGATTAAATTCTTCTTTTCTTTTTTTTACCTTTAAATAAATTCATATATGACATATTTTATGCATCCAGATGTAGTCATTTATAATTAGCTTTTTGATGTTGGATAAACACACCTATTCATATTCATTTACCACAACAATGAACTACCGTGAGAACATTTAATTGTTATTAGTACAAAATATTTTTAGTTCAAACAGTTTGTTTTTCAAAATGTTGAGCAGTGGGAATTCATGCCCCCCAAAAAAGGTCCAGTTCTGATATTTGATTTAACGGCGTTGGGAAAATGGGTGAATTTTCACTTAATGACAAGATACTGGCACACTGTTCTGCTAACTTGAGAGATAAAAAGCATATGCATAGGTAAAAAAAAACACTGCATCAACATATACCAACTTACATGAACCTTTATTTAATATTAAGAAGAAAAAAAAAATAACATTTTAGAATAGGAGTTGGAATTCCAGTTCCTGGACATATACTGTCTAAACAAATGAACACATTTCTTGTAAGTACACAATTTAAAATTACAGAACAAAAAACACAAGCTTGTTGCTTGCCAACAAACTGTGGATGGATTCTTTTAAGGACTTACAAACATTATGAAACATAAATGTGATCAGTTTAAGCCCAGGTGAACAAACAAAATGGCACAGTATTCAACATATTGCATGGAATGATGCTCTCTAACGACATTGGTTCCAGATGATGGGACAATCCTACTCTTCTCAACATCAAGTCCATTATTTCAAAAACATGCTAACATCAAAACATGAGAACAGCAAGGGCATGAACATTAAGGATTTACATTTCTAAAAAAAAAGGAAGGAATTTAATAGAAATCTCACAGCTGATGTCTCATTTGCATTGTAGGAGTTAATATTTCCCTGATCAGACCAACACGAGTCTGTATCTTAAGAGTGAGGGGAACATAAGCTTACATATCAGCTACGTGGTCTTGAGGAAAATGATGTTCTTATGTATGCCGATAATAACATGGGAGCTGGAAGTAATGAAAGTGATGTTTAAAAGATGAAATGCCCCACAACACTTGAGTTGTCATAGGACTAACTGAACTTCCTCAGACTGAATCATCTCACTTAAAAAGGCACAAGAATGGAGTGAGTTTGTCTTTTAGTTAACCATTAGCCCATTGATAGTCTGCATTAGAATGATTTAGCACCAGTTTTTGGAAGAGAGCAGACATGGATCTCACAGTCATCATGGAAAAATAAACAAACAATCTGTGATATACTTCCATTAGGAATGTATAAGTAAAGGGGATGGATCCAGTGGAATCCGAGTGCTCTGAGTAGTTGCTGGCTCCGTTGTGAAATTAAAACAGGCATGTGATGCCACAATTACCATTCTGAAACGCCCGAGCCTAGACAGATCAGTTAATTCAAATGTCTTTTCATACAACATGTGGCTTGTCTTTTAAAAATGTGATATGATGTCCAAAAATAAAGGAAAAATAAACAATCCCATCCCAAACAAACTGATTACTCAGGTGACCTAGTGAGCAGAGGCGTTCCATAAAAAAAAAAAAAAAAAGCCCCTGGAGAAAATTTTAATGGTGTCCAATCAGAGTGTGCGCGGGTTGTATTCGGGAAGCTTCTTGAGCTTTTCTTTCTCCTGCTCTGAGTCTTGCCGAGCAATAACCAGGGAGTGAGAATAGCCCATCACAACCTGAAATAACACAGTTTTGAGTTGCATACGATTTTATCACATAGAACAGAATTCTTGGAGGATACGAGACATGCTGTTTTACCTGTTCTGCATAAACCCCATCCAGAGTTTTGACCTCTTGAGCAGTGGTGGACGATTTAGGTTTGTTGTCACCGTACCCCTAAATATGCAAAATTTTATTCAAACATTTGCCATCTTACATTATTAAAGGAAGCCTTTTATGCTCAGCAAGGCTTAATTTGATGTAAAACAGGGCAAACCGTAATATCGAGAGATATTAATAAGTGTTTGCATTTAAATATATTTAAAAATTTAATTTATTCCCAAAATGGCAAAGCTGCCAGAGATTTTCAGTAACCTTTGCACCAGTTTAAGATCCTTTAGAAGTCATTCTAACATACTGATTGTGCGTTTATGATGTATATAACACACAGACTTTTACATAGGTATTGACTTTTTTAACTGGTTTTGACAGAACACAGATAAACATACCAGCTCTCCAAATGTGGGCGATGGTCCCCAGCTAATGGTGCTATCATCAGCTGCAATGATAATACTGCTCTTCCTGAGAGGAGGTAAAGAGAACACCTAATCAACTTTCTGAAAATATTTCTAAATATTTTCTAAAACACATTTTGAGAGTCCTTCTTTACTTACCCACAGGCCAGACTGCGAATCTTCCATCCGCACAGATCCTGCACAGCTTTGGGGTACATGGTGGACTCACGGGACGTGTTTGTCACTCCCCAGAAAAACAGACCACCTGAGAAATAAAAAGCAACATTAACCCCAAATATATGACGGGTATGATTGAAAAATTACACACTTACCAGTTTCATTGACAGCAAAGGAACACTGATAGCCACAGTATATTTGAGTTGCTCCACGGCCAGGGAAGTCAAAGAGCTTGACTAACCGTGGAACCATCTCGTCTTTCTGCTCAGCGTGGCCTAGTCGTCCATATCCCCCAAATCCCCAGGAAAACACACGCTTTTGGGAATCTAGCACCAGCTGTGTGGACATAAAAGCATAATCTTATATAATGGTAATTCTTTCCTGTTTGTCGTGCACCACTATCTGCAAACTTGCTACTCACTGTGTGATTGGCCCCACATGCTACATCCCGAGCCACGACATTGGGCACAGGAAGCACTTGGCCATCCTTGGTCTTCTCAATAAAAATGGCCACCCGTCTAGGGATCAGCTCACAGTCAAACTCGATGCGTTGGGCACGAGCAATGAATTTTCCATCTGAGTTGTGCCCTTTTAAATACAGAACAGAAAGAGTGAATAATCCAAACAGGTGTGTTTGGTGACTATTTCAGTTAAAACACGTCTTGCTGCGTTACCTAGTTGGCCGTATTCCGGGCAACCGAAAGAATAAAGGTTCCCCTTGCAGTCCACAATCATGCTGAACTCTGCACCACAGGCCACTTTGACTATTGGCTGCCCGTTGTACTGGATCTGTAGGTAAATCAATGCAGATGTTTAGTGGAACATTAAAAGTTACAATGAACATGTTGCATTAAAGCACCATTAAGCAACTGGAGAAAAATAAAAGTCTTACTGCAGCTGGGCTGAGCACAGCATCTGTCTGATTGCCCTGACCAAGCTGTCCCAGTTTGTTTTCTCCAAAAGAGAAGACTGTACCATTTTCTGTGAGACAAAGCATAAGAGCACCACATTTGTAATCATAATTGCGGCAGTTATATGACAAATATTCCGCATTTTCAAGTTTGCCTACCTGTTAAAGCCATGGTGTGGTTTCTGCCACAAGCAGCTGCTACAATCACTTCCTCCCCCAGGCCCTCAACTAGCTTCGGAGCCTCCAATCGTTTAGTGTCTCCATGACCCAGCTGCCCTTTTTCATTACGACCTGAGAAGGACCAAAAATTCATATCTTTAGGTTTAGGCTTAATCCTATTGAGAATCTTTATGATGCGAGATGAGACTTTGCACAGTGGTCACTCTCCCATCATCAACATAAGATATTGGTGAAACATTAAATGCAACTCTGCATGGCAATAAATGTTCTGACTTTTCAGAAGCTTATTGAAATATGCCACAGCAAATGTATGCCGTAATCAAAGCTAAAAGCGGTCCAATAAACTATTAGGGCCGGTTTCCCAGACAGGTATTAGATTAAGCCAGGACTAGGTCTTTGTTAATTTAGGACATTTAAGTAGTTTTTAGAAACAAGCAATCCCTGGAAGCATTTTAAGACCAAACAATGGCAGTAATGTATTTTAAGGCATGTCAGTGCAAGCTTTTTCCATTTTAGACAGCTCCAACATTTATTTTAATCTAGGACTAGTCTTAAACCCTGTTTGGGAAACTGTCCCATAGTGTTTAACATGATATATGAGATAGATATACACACACACACAGTTTTTGAACTTTCTATTCATGAAAAAAATACTGGAAAAAAAATCATGCAGCACTACCATATTCAACATATTGATAAAAAATTGTTCTTTGAACAAAAAAAAAAATAATCAATGGCTTCTGAAAATTCAGCTGTGCTATCACAGGAATAAATTGCACTTATGTTGGAACAAAATATATTACAATATAATAGAAAATCTATATTTCAAATTGTAATATAAAAATATTTTGGATGGTATTTTGGATCATATAAAAGCAGCCTTGGTGAGCAGAAGACACTTCTTGAATTAAAAATAAATAAAAAATACATTACTTGACATCTTTGTGTCTTTGGTGTCAGTAGGTTGCCAGCCATGTTACTCCTCAGGATGTGGCATTTATGAGGGTTTTATTATTAATAAAACAGGAAAGACTCATGTGGACACGTACCCCAGCTCCAGAGTTTGCCCTCTGTGGTGATGATGAGACTGTGGGCAGCACAAGGTCCAGACACCACACAGCTAACCTGGACATCATTGAGACATCCATAACGATGGGGGCCCCACAGATTCTGACCAAGGTTCCTGTAAGCAGCTGCAAAAACACAGACACGCATGAAAAGTGTATCAATAATAAAGATTCTATAAATGACTGCAACCCACACACTTCCTCTTTCTTATTTCAACCATGAAGTTGATTTTTGCACCTGGCCCATTTGGCTCATGTTTTTAGTGTGAGATGCTGGCATCTCAAAAATTTCCCTAAACAATAGGGAATACAATCTGTTGCGATAAATCTTTCTTATATTTAAGTTCAGAAAAAAGTTCAATATTTAGTTGGAATCATTCATTTTATTTTATTTATTTTAGCTGATATATTTATTTTCACTTTGTTTTGTTTTCATGTTTTCAACTGTCAGGTCTTTCTTGCTTGTGGCAGCAGTGATCAGAAATGGTGCTTAACATCTTCAAGAAAAATCCACGGTGCAAACTAAAGTGCATATTAAATTCTGGTTTCACAATGTCTGATTAACGCAGATGACTCATCCAAGCAAAATGCTTTTAACGCCTTTAAAAATCATACTGTAACCCAGATTTCTCTGGCACACAAGTGATTATACCTTGCTGTTTTGGCACTTCTTTTCTGCCAATCAGGTCCCAGTTGGTGGCTCCAAAAACGAGCAACTGACCTTTGACTTTAGGAACCTCAAGTTTCTGCACAACAGAAAAAGAAAGAAGTCCATTGACAATGCATTAATAGTTTTCAAACTGAGCTCCAGACAACCCTAGGGAGTACTTGGGGGGTCCATGTAAAAAAAAAAAAAAAAAAAAAATGTTATGGCTTAATACATTTTTTCCCCCCCATCTGCATCAGTAATAGCAAATAATTGAATACATTAATATTTAATACATAAAAAAAGCTTACTTTTAATAAAAAGGGGAAATAAGTCTCATACATATTTAATATAGTCACTTTTATATTGTCATAATTTGGGCTCCTTGCCATCAAAAAGCACTTCATCACATTCTTGTGCGTGAATATGCTTAATATGCATATACAGTATAGACAGAAAGAAGCAATAAGATCCAAAATATATCCTTACAATCTTCTCCTTCACATCATCAGCCACAGTGACCGGCTGCAGACCGGCTTTAGCTGCAGGCTTCCCAGGTTTCTTTGTGTTTTCCTGTTCAAAGTCATCAAACTCATCATCACTGCTAAACTCCCTGTCCTTTTTCTTTCCCCCTCCTCTTTTTCTCTTCACTCCACCGTTTCCAGACACATCCGTCACCTTCTTGCGTGGCATAGTTCAAAATCCTACAAATAAAAACAAAAAAAAAACTAGTATAAGCGAAGTGTTTGCTCTTCCGACTACAATTTGACAGAAAGAAGAGGCGAAACACGAGAATGAAGACACAAAGTCAATGTGATTCATTTCCCTCGGTTGGTTCAAATTCCCAATTATCTCACAGCAAAAGAATCCTTAAGAAATCACGCTCTGCTTATTAGTAATGCCTCACAATTTCTCCACGTAACAAAATATATAAATACGGAGCATTATGGAAACAGAGGTCTCGTGCTATGCTAACACACTAGCAGCGCTGCAACAAAAGAAGCAGCAGCAACGCGTCTGTCTCCATTTGTTTCTTTGTTATGTTTTATAACGCACCCGCCGGTTAGCCAACTAGCACCGCTCTGTTTTAACCAGACTAGTAACTAAACTACTCCATTACCCACGTGTTATATCTACCCCGTCCCGTAAAAACGGCGCATATCATCAACTTACACCCCAACAAAAAGTGCGTTTGAAAGACTTTAACGTTTACAGATGTGTATGATGCAGACGTAGCCGTGTTAGCATGCTACACTGCATTTGCATCCGAAGCCGCAATCATAAACATCGAGAATATCATAACTCACCTGAGTTAAACTTTCCCCTATCTACTTTAAATACAAATATCGAAAGTCACGGAATATAACCGCGTTGAGTTAAGCGGCGGTGGCTTGGTCTCTTGTGCTGGAAGATGCGATTGTTATATAAGTAGATTTCCTGATTCAGATGCTCTACTTATGTCTGTCCGTCTTCCTCGTTTTTTTTTTTTTTGATTGATTCGGAACAAAAGACTCGCAGCCTCGCGATCAAACCACGTGGGTGCAGCGCACACTCAGGGCTTTATATCGCTCACATCTGGCTGAAGGGCTCGCCGAGTTTGTGGAATAAGATCTTGAAAGAAACGCACATTTAACGAAATTTCACAGTCATTTGTGTAGAAGTGCACGGGGAAGTTTCTCTTACTTTAAAAAAATGTAGGTTACCTGTGTTATTTGGAATGAAAGTGCTGAGGTCGTTCTTTCTTCTATTTGTACTATGTTAATTTAGGTCCCGATGTGCGATTAAATAACTCATGTAACTTTCATGGTATTGAGCGTGTAGTCCACAAAACAAAAACACGAGGATGGGATGCAGAGCTGAGCGAACTACAAATAGTGTTGTTAACTAGACTATATAGTGCCCTCTGCTGGGGTGGAGGACGTGCTATGCATTGAAAACAACTTTCTCCACCATGGAGGAATTGAATGGCGACAAATCTGAATCGGATTGATGTGCATCTATCCCTACTTTCGACCACAGCCGCTGTAATTCTTGCATTCTTGCAAAACTGCATCCCTTAAAATGAAAGAGTTAATGGATTTGTGTGGATGGAGTGTGCAAGGTTAGTGATTATAATACGTCCCAGATAAACAAATCCAATATGATGTATAAAATCAGTCTATCAAAAAATCGTTCACATATGTGCACATTAAATGTGGATTAAAGGAAATTCAATTCTTGAATTATGTCTGTATATAGCATGTGTATTTGTTAAAAAGCTAACTGTTTGTTTAACTTGTTGTTACCCTTTGTTGCATGCTAAAAAAACATGTTGCATGTTAAAAAAATTACAGTAACCAATACCTAAGTGCATTTAAATTGTGGTTTTCAAGCAAGCTGTTTTCTAAATAGTCTCATTTCTAATAGTCAGACACAATTTTCATGTAAAAGCTAAAATAATCTATATGTGAAGAGTTTATTTTCAAAAACAAATAACCTAATTTTTAAAACCATTTAAACCAAATTATAAAAATATTATCATGTTTTTATTGTGTCAGTTAGCTGGATTAATTGGAACGCACAATGAAAATGATTTTCGTTAGTTATTTGAATTTGCAAATAGGTTATAATAAAAAAACAACATAAAATATATGTTGAATGAGGGGAAAATCTAAATAAAATATGAGATATGGTGCATAACATGTTTTGCAAGTAACATAGTTGTAATGAATTTAATTTATTTTATTTGTTTATTTTATTCCCCCTTTAACATTACATCCTCCGTGTGTAATATGCTTTAAGTTTGCCTGTTGACACAGTAGGAAAAAAATAATTTAAAATATGTATATTTTTTTAATTAACTTCTAGTTCTTAACATGAGTACTGTCTATCTAGCTAGCATATTAATGCCTCTCTTTTTTTTCTATCAATGTGTCTCCCCCCCAGCAGCATGGAACTACTGAAAGACAAGTTCCTGTTCTGTGATTGGTGGGATTTGCAGGCCTGATGGTCTGCCATTGGCTGGTTGTTTCCTTGAGCATTTGCATACTGCAGGGAAGCTCTCTCTCCTGATGTACGGCAGGGGGAAGGAGTGAGTGCAAAGAAAGAAAAAAGGGAGGGACTGAGGGAAAAGAATAGAGGCAGAAGAGTTTTCATATTCGTGGGAGACGCCGTGTCAGTTAATGGACTGGGAGCTTCAGAACTTGTACCTTTACTGGAAAAAACATTTGAAATCAGCTCTTTACAGTTGCTGTGCTTTCTGAGGAAGATAACAGGGGTGTCATCAATGGTAGATTCACAGATGGCTGCACTGCGCAAAGATGGGAGCAGACATGACTATGGATTTATATTGATAGCTTGTGATCAATAAGGACAATATCAGAGGGGTGACATTTAAGGGATGTAAAGCCAGACTTGTGAGTAAGTCATTTTTTGCAAAAAAAAAAGTAGCAAAAATTCTAGTGCTCATATTGTTTTACATATAAAAATCAGATAACCTCAATGGGGGGGAAGTACGAGATGAAGCTGTAGATAAAAATCAAAAATCATCCACACTCTTTTGTTTGTGCATAATAATCTGACCATGTTATGCCATCTGATTTATTTACTGGTATTATTGCTTCATACGAAAGAACATGTTACACTTACAGGGAAATTGTTTTGTTCTTTTGTGATAATGAAGATTCTTGGCTAATTATTTGATACTAGTAGGACTGATATTAAATATAAATATGGCCTCTGATTAAACAAGAACAGCATTTTGGCATTTTTGTTGCCATGACAGATAACAGATACATAAATAGATTGATTGATCTGATAAATATTGATCTGAGAGGGAAATTTAAGAAGCATGCTGGACAATAACATTGAATCAAAGCTACGTCTCACTTGATAGCAATAGTGAATGACTTTTACTATAGTATGTGTAACATTTAAAAGGTAATCTGACATCTGGATATCAATTTAGTGCTAAAGCTAATCTGAGAGCAGATTCATGGTCTGTCCTTCAGCCTTACCTTCCAGTGGTTTGATATGAGCTGACTCACATGGGATGACCATTTTGAATCAGACCCATGCTTTTGGTCATTTTTTAACCATTGTTTAATCAACAAAATCTCATCTTCCTTCACTTTATCTGATCTGCTGTCTAATGCATTGATTAAATGTAAATTCACATAGCAAATCCAGGAAGTGAAGAAAGACATCTTTGTAAAGAGCGACCATGGAGAGTTAATATGTGTGGAGGTCCAGATGCCTCTGTCTTTGTGCCTGTGTCCAAGGTGATGCCTCTGTTATTTATTTGAAAGGAGTTGCTGGGCCATTCACTGGACCTGCAGCTCTTATACTATGTGCTTTACTCTCAACCATTCAACTGCTTCTATTGAGGTGGGAAATATGCTATTTGCCTTTGTTTATTCACTGGCGTCAGCCTGGTCTTCCCCCTGCCCGTTTTTTCTAGTGAATAATTAAAGCACACTGACATCCAGTTGTTAGGTTATCTATCAAGAAATGAGATAAACTCTTTAAATGTACTTTGCGAAGTTAGGCAGTAACTTTTATCCAGAGTAAATGATGAAGTCAGTATTTGTTTTCTTGGAGTCTAACTCATGACTTTGACATTATTAGTGCCACACGTTATGGGAGTGAAGATATCTCATGTGGTTAACAAATTGCTGACTAATTTTATTACAAATACTGGTACTGACTGATGTAACTAAACCTGTTCTGAAGTGTAGTTCTTTGCAGCACATTGTTTTTTGTATCAGCCTCCGGTCATTCCTCTTGGTTGAATTGAGTTGTTCTGACACACTCTGAGAGTCTTTCCCAGTAAATGTGGGAGGAGATATTGTGCAAGGATTCAGCTGGTAAGGCAAGCCTGGATCTGCCACGCACTGTTGAGGAATTTAACAATTTCACCCAGTCTCCTTTAGTAACCTGTAATGTCCATGAACAATATAAGAAAAACTTTAATTTCAGCAAAAGTCGTATTTCACTGATATCCAGGGGTGTGGTGTTAGTTGCATTACAGTTTAAAGGTATTGTGTTTCAATAGATCATCCTGTGTGTGTTTATGGACTTTGAGTTGAACATTTTAGAATACAGGTGTTGACACAAAGCTTTTCTCTTTTACAGGAGTGCAGATGTGACTACATATTAACTTCATGGCATCTACACAGTCTCTTAACCCTCCTGAAAGAGGTTAGTACATGGATTATGCTGCTCATTGTTTTCTGGATGTGTTAGAATTAAAATGTAATTAATATCAATTGATTAATT
>JAUMHI010000069.1:8590719-8602581 GCA_032359435.1 Enteromius unitaeniatus
GGTATCTGAACTCAAACATCCACCACCTCAACTTTCTCCAATGCCAGAAGGGCTCAGTAGCCAACAGGTGCGTGTTTGTATGTACTTAAGTGTGAATTGGCCTGCATTACTGCCAATATCTTACGTTTTCTGCTCATTTATTTGTGGTCAGTAAGATTTGTATTATTTTTGGAAGATATAAATATGCAGGGAATCATTAAATTCATAAAAAGTGATGAAGTAATGACATTGTTATAAAAACAAAAATCAATACATGCTCTTCTTTATTTTGAAAGCTTACTATTAAGATTTTCAAGGTTGATCATTGATCACCGATCACCAAATCAGCGTGTTAGAATGATTTCTGAAGGACCATGTGACATTGAAGTCACAAAAAAAGTCTTTTAAAAATATTTTTAAACAGAAAACAGCTATGCTAAATTTTGTTATATTTAACTTAATTACTGCTTTTACTGCATTTTTACTGCTGCCTTGCTAAGCATGAGAGCATAATAAACTGCTATTTTTCTGTTGGTTAAGCCAATTGTGTTCAAATTCCAATGGCACAGGTTGTCAGGCGTCATATTCTTGGCTCTATCATCCAGAGTGAAAGAAGCTACTTGGACTCACTCAAGAGGATCCTGCTGGTCAGTGACACAATTCAAACATTTCATCTGACTGTAATTCTATATTAGGTTGCTGAATGATAACTTTTCTAATAATGGTAGAAACAGATGTTCCTCAAATTTCTCAATGAAGTATAAGAAGGGCAAAATATGGAATATAGTACAACAGGAAAAGTACCTTGTTAATAAAAATGTTAAATCTAAGGGATTTTGCTGGTCTTACACAGTTTAAGCTTGTTAGCTTGCTGGTATCTTAGCCTGACCAGTTGACAAATGTTCAAAACCCATCTTAACCTTCTTGGGCACATTAGTTTTTTCAGCAGGGTAAAGACCAAACAGAATATATCATTAATACACCCTTCTCTTATTGTGCTGTTATTTGTTATTGCTATTGTATTATATTAAACTGTCAAAACAGATGTGATTTTTTATTTTTTTGTTTCTTTGTTTATTGAAATTAAAACTCAAGCTGAGCATTCTGACCAGACTCACTCATACATACCACCTGAATTTTTATTTTAGGAATATAAGAAACCTTTGATGGAGGCGGAACCCCGGATCCTAAGCTTGAAGAAGATCCAGCCTGTTTTTTATAGAATGAAGGAGATCCTGCAGTGTCACTCCATGTTTCAGATTGCTCTGGCCTCCCGTGTAGCTGAATGGGATAATACTGAGAAAATCGGAGACCTTTTTGTTGCTTCAGTACGTCTCCTGTTGTTCTACTAAAACATTCAATTTGTGGTGTGTTTTACAGCTTCTGGGTTTTTTTTGTTCATTGAGCTTAAATTTTTTACTTTGGTTACAAAAACTTTACGATTTCATTGATTAGCCTCATTTTTTACACTTGTTTTTGGTTTGAAACACTGCACAGTCGCATAGCACTGATCCAGCTGATTTGTATGGACGCAATTCAAACCTTTTGTATTCCCCTTCACGTTAAGATGAAGATTTTTGCTCAAGGGTTGTCAGATTCACTTATCAAAGTCAGCTGGACTTTGCAATGCTCTGTATTTATAGCCTAACTTGACTCACTTTCTTTTGTTTCTGTGATGAGAGATGCTTGCAGATGGAAAATTGCAACATCCTGCAGTCAGCAGTTCTATTTAGAGTGTGCTAATTTCCTCTGCATCATGCAGACTGCAGCTGAGCACATTGCATTTAAGACAGTTTTGTCAGTAAATGCAAAACAATCTTGCAAATAGTCCCTGCGTATTGACAGACTGTAATATTAATGCTACTAATATATATACTTAAGGTTACATTAAAGTAATATGTACTAGTATTTAGGGGAAAATAAGATGTTTAGCTGCCTCAGTGACACCTTTGTAGATTTATTTAAAAAGTGTGTAGATAAATTGGGTATTACGTGGATGTTATGTTATGTCTGAATTGTGGATTGTTATGTCTGCCGTTGAATCATTGTTTTCATCTCCTCCAGTTTTCCAAGTCAATGGTGCTAGATGTGTACAGCGACTATGTCAACAACTTCACCAATGCTATGGCTCTTATCAAGAAAGCCTGTATGTCTAAGCCAGCCTTCCTGGAGTTTCTCAAGGTGAACTTCTCAAACGTTTTGCATGGGAAAGCTACACTTGCATTTACACTTACAAGTATAAAGATCTAGTTCCATTTTATTCCCTGTCTTTTCTGACCTGTTTTTGTGTTGGATCACAGAAGAAGCAGGCTGCCAGTACAGACAGAATCACTCTTTATGGCCTGATGGTCAAACCAATTCAGCGCTTTCCTCAGTTCATACTGCTACTGCAGGTTAGTACTCTGAAAGCTCCAATCACACACACACACAAAGCTAATGATGAATACGAAATGTAAATATTTTTGACTGTTACAAATGGGGAAGTGATAGACAATGCAAATGAAGCACATTATATTTTCACACAACATGTGCTTACTATCAAAACCATGATATGTTACTGTGCAGATAAAGCTTAGATATGTAAAACTTAACCCTGATGAAATCCCTTGTGTGTGCTGATTACTTATATAAGACTTGCTTGTTTTACTACAGAAGCAAAAGTCGAGTTCTGCAAGGATTTTTTTTGTCATTAAATCAGTCTTATGTTCAATGACTTCATTTGCATGTAATCTCTGGGGTGCTGGTGCTTTTACCGCAGGCAGTTTTTTCTGGGAGATTTGAGTTCATACAGAGAGTGTACTATAGCATGAGTGTTTAAAATGTGCAGTTAAAAATGAGCTGAAATAGCTAGATTAGAGTGATTACAGAAATGCTGCCGTTAAATAGAATTAACAACCCTCTGTCGATGTTAACTGAGTAAATTAAAACTCAAAACTGGAAACTGGTTGTTATTTGTGTATATCCACAGTTCTTGTATTATTTTGGCTTTGAGCTTGCCACAGGGGACCTTGCTTGCAGGGGGCCTTGTTATAAGTGTACTGTAGGTCACTTTGCACCGAAGCTTTGGCTAAATTGTAAATTAGGTAGTAATTACTGAATATATGCAGACATATCTGTCTGTGTTTCACAGGACATGCTGAAAAACACCCCTGTGGGGCATCAGGACAGGCTGCCGCTGCAGCTGGCCCTCACTGAGCTCGAGACTCTCGCCGAGAAGCTGAACGAGCAGAAACGGCTGGCCGAGCAGCTCGCTGAAATCCAACAGCTCACTCGCAGCGTCAGTGACCGTAACCTCAGTAAGGTCAGAGACCACCGCACTACAAACACACACAGGATACTTCAAAGCTTTACCAACCCAAAAAACACAATGATTTGGCTTTAGAAGATAATTTGACAGGCAGTGTGAAAGGACATAAGCTGTCAGTGTGATCAAACTGCTATTTTCCACATTTCCTCATTCTAGAAATAGCTTTGACAAAGATGGTGCCAGGGTGCCGGGATGTCAGTGAAAGTAATTTTAGTAGCAGCTATTAAAGACGCCATTATATCAACATTTTTGTGTTTTGTGACTTTCATTTCGTGTCTGTTAGCTCTGAGGTCATTTATCTGCTGCTAGCACAAGGGATCTCCTTCTAAAAATATTGTATAAAGGCAAATACAGCAAATGTGAAAAGACAACATATTGTTTATACTGTCAAGACAAGAATGTATTAAAAGATTATCTAGATTTTTTACTTTTATTTATTAGATTATTTGTGGAGTATTTGCTTTAGATTTTTTATGTGACTTACTTTCCACTAGAAATTAATGTTTAAATATAAACTAGAAAGTAAACATTTTTCAGTTTAAATGTATAATTTTATTGTATTTTCATACTTTTTTGCAAATTCTTTTTACTCTTATACTGTATAAAATATACCATTGTTTTACTCTAATTACTCTATATATCAGCAAATTATTAAGTTGGCTTGAGAAACCCAATTTACTGATCTACTACTTAAACGTATTATTATTATTATTATTCTGAGACTAAAATTTCTAACACTAACTCCTAACTCTACCAACTCCAAACTACCAACGCCCAGATCTTCAGACTAATCTCACAGGGTGTGCTATATCTATTCTAACTGATCCGACTTACAGTTTTCCTAAAAATGAAGATTAAAAATCATAAAACTCCCATAGACTCCCATTCACGGAGTGTTCAGATGAGCCAAGACTCTGCCAGCTCCAACTGTCAAAATTCAAATTTAAACACCTGCAGCCAATTAGACTCAATCAGACTTCCTTTCTATGTACTATTTCTAACCCCTTTAAACTCCTTTAAGCGTTCACTCTATCTACTACTATTTCTAATCTATCTAAATCATGTTAGCCACATACTAATCATGCTAGAATCTTGCTAATCATACTAAGATCATACTATTAACTTGCTAATCATGCTAACAGCATGCTAGCAACATGCTAGTAAACTGTTAATCATGCTAGCAATATGCTAGTAACTTGCTAATAATGCTAGAAACATGCTAGTAACATGCTAATCATGCTAGTAACTTGCTAATAATGCTATTAACTTGCTTATCATGCTGAAAAAATGTTAGCAACATGCTTGTAACTTGCTTATCATACTGAAAACATGCTAGTAACGTGTTAATCATACTAGCAACATGCTAGTAACTTGCCAACCATGCTAGCAATATGCTAGTAACATGCTAATCTTGCTAGTAATATGCTAGTAACTTGTTAATCATGCTAGCAACATGCTAGTAACTTGCCAACCATGCTAGAAACATGCTAGGAACTTGCTAATTATCCTATAAACATGGTAGTAACATGCTAGCAACATGCTATTTCCTGCCTAATCATGCTAGCAACTTGCAATCATGCTAGAAACATGCTAGCAACATGCTAATTACCTGGTAGCATGCTAATTACTTGGTAGTCATGCTAACAACACGCTAGTAACTTGCTAATCATGCTAGAAACATGTTAGTAACTTGTTAATAATTCTAGCAATATGCTAGTAACTTGCTAGTAACTTGTTAATCAGGCTATAAACATGCTAACAGCATGCTACTAACTTTGTCAATCATGCTAGTTACATGTTAATAATGCTAGAAACATCCTAGCAACATGCTAGTAACTTGCTAATCATGCTAGTACCTTGTTAACAATGCTAGCAGCTAGTAACTGTTTAAACTATTTTAGCCTTTTCTAACTTTAAAACTTTTAGCCACTGCTTTCTCAAGCCAACTTAAAGTTTGTCTCGAAAACTTTTTTCCTGCCTAATCATGCTAGCAACTTGCAATCATGCTAGAAACATGCTAGCAACATGCTAATTACCTGGTAGCATGCTAATTACTTGGTAGTCATGCTAACAACACGCTAGTAACTTGCTAATCATGCTAGAAACATGTTAGTAACTTGTTAATAATTCTAGCAATATGCTAGTAACTTGCTAGTAACTTGTTAATCAGGCTATAAACATGCTAACAGCATGCTACTAACTTTGTCAATCATGCTAGTTACATGTTAATAATGCTAGAAACATCCTAGCAACATGCTAGTAACTTGCTAATCATGCTAGTACCTTGTTAACAATGCTAGCAGCTAGTAACTGTTTAAACTATTTTAGCCTTTTCTAACTTTAAAACTTTTAGCCACTGCTTTCTCAAGCCAACTTAAAGTTTGTCTCGAAAACTTTTTTATCTAGTTTATTATTATTATTTATTATATTTTTTTCATATTTAAAAAAATATATATACATGTATATAATATATTTTTATATTACTATAAAATGCTATAATTTTTTTGCTTATTTCTTTTTACCCACTCTTTTGCCTACATTTAATTTAGATATAAATTTAAATAGAAAGCAGGATGAAAACCAGAGATGTCAAAATATTGAAATTATTTTGACATCACAACCTTAATACAAGTGGTTCCCAGAGACAGTTTAAGTTATCTTTTAAAAGATATACACACTAAAAATGACATTTTATTTTAGAAATTTCAGAAGGTTCAAGATCAATGTGTTTGTATTGAGTGGATTTATTTATTAATTTATTAATTTATTTATTTATTAATATTTAAAATAATGATATTAATATTAGTTATATTAATCATAAAAATAATAAAATATTAATTTATATAATCTTAATTCATCCTTAATTCACCTTTATTTATAGAGCACTTTAAACAAACAGCAATGTTAACTGTCTTAGTATGTTTCTTAGTTCCAGTTAAAAGCCGTGCAGCAGCATTCTGAACAAGCTGCAACCGTGTGAGTGATGCCCGTAATAAAGTGCATTGCAATAATCTAAGCGATTTGTAATAAATGCATGAATTAAAATCTCAAAGTGATGCCAAGAAAGAAATTGTCTCAGTTGAAAAAAGCTTGCCTTAACAACTGCACTAATCTGAGCATCCAATTTCAGGTTTGAGTCCAGTTTTATAAGATTTGTTAAAGTAGACTTTTGATATTGTGTCAGAGCACCCAGATCTACATCAGCAGCAATGGCCTCCTTAGGCCCAAACAATATAACCTCTGTCTTCGTATCATTAAAATGTAACAAATTTGATGACAACCTGGATTTAATCTCCTCAACGCAGTCTAAAAGATGTTGGACAGAATGAGTTTGCCTTTGTTTTAGGGGCATGTAAATTTGTAAATCATTTTACATGTAAATCAGAACCCGTTAGCATGTCCTAGCTTTCTCTCTGCTTTTCTACATTCACGCCGGAGCCACAGAGTCTAAAATAGATAGGCATTTAGAATTAAAACAACAAATAGGGCGTCTACATCAGCAACACCAGGATCAGCAACAGAAAATTGACTAAATGAAGCGGAAAAATTGAGAAGCAGTGGAGGACGTAACAACACGGTGCCGCTGCGCAGGAGCGCACAGCTTTTTAACCACAGGGCATGGGAGCAGAAGATCAAAAATCACTGGCAGATGATCTGAAAACGAAGCATCAAACACCTCTAAATTTTCAACACAAATACCATGTCAAAACTAAGCCAAGGGTGTGACCATGCTCATGTGTAGGACCAACAACATGTTGTGCAATATTGAAAGAATCAATAATATTTAAAAAATTGTTAACCAGTGGTTTTTCCAAACAGCAAACATGAATGTTAAAATCACCAAAAATCAAAACACGGTCTTTGTTATATTTTGGTGGTCTGTAAAAAATAGCACAAAGCACTGGGAGCACAACATATTGACTTCAAAGCTTGAGTAAATTGAGGTCGGAAAAAGTTGTCTACAGATATATTTATTTTTGTAAACAGTCACTATGCCACCCCCGCGGCCAGTTGTCCGAGGGGAATTAAAAGATGTACAATTGGATGCAAGGAGTTCACAGAGAGCACTCGACTCACCGGCAGGCATCCAGGTCTCTGTGACACAGAGGAAATCCAACTCATTTGTTATCAAAAAGTCTTTTAAAATGAAGGTCTTGTTGGCTAATGATGAGTGAGCATTCACAAGGGATATCCTGGCAACAGCAGGATCCAATGTTTTTTCCACTGGTGGAGCACGAGGGTTTATTTTTATTTTTGTAAACAGTCACTATGCCACCCCCGCGGCCAGTTGTCCGAGGGGAATTAAAAGATGTACAATCGGACGCAAGGAGTTCACAGAGAGCACTCGACTCACCGGCAGGCATCCAGGTCTCTGTGACACAGCAGGATCCAATGTTTTTTCCGCCGGTGGATCACGAGAAAGGGGCTGTAGGTTGTGGAGGTTCAACCTGCGCTAGACCAGTCGACAAGGGAGACGACGATTCACCAACCCTTCATCCAGGCCAAGCACTGAGAAGAGGCTCGATTTAATCGGGTCGCGAGAGCGCCATGACACAAAACGGCCATCTGACGATGGAATCATCCCGGTTTGATCCAAATGAGAGAATGATAGGCCAGCCTTTAGCTTCACCAGCCATTCGCTGCGTTTTCCATGGCGTCCACATCTCCTACGTACAGGTGGAGTCGATGTGAGGTACAGGTAAGCTGGTACACCCGACAAAAAAGGAGGGTATGTTTTCTGTCCATCCTGATGGAACTCAAAGTTTTCAACACATGGTCACAGATTTAGAAGCATTTGTCAATCATAGATTTACCGAGAGTCAACATTTAGGGTTACGGTAGTTAAAATCAAAATAAAAAACAATCAGAGCTCGGAGAAACAGGCAGCCGGAAACACACACTGGCGCCATCATATCCTGTGACCCCCTAGTGGGCCCCGGGCCCTTGGTTAAGAACCCTTGAACTAGAGCATTCACACTTTACATACAGTATATCTCACTTTTACATGCAAATAAGCAGTTTTTGAATCTCCAAAGGTTGCATAACCTCTCTATTTGTTCAGTTGCAAATGTGTTCAAGTCAAGGATGTTAGAGTGAGAATAGGAATGAAATTAAGATGATGGAGATCAATTAAAAAACACTACTTCAGAGTCAAGTCAAGTCAATTTTATTTATATAGCGCTTTTAACAATACAGATTTTAGCAAAGCACTGAACATTATCAAATAGAAGAACAGAGAAATGGTAATGTATAATGACAAGATTAAATTCCCAAAGTCAAGAATCTAAACTGGGGAACCCAGACATACAGGTGATGCAAGTGCTCTGTCATGGTGTGGATATATTCATTTACTTTCTAAATCTGTTTTTTTTTTTTTTTTACAGCAATTGAACTCTGATCAGAAGCAGCTGATTCTGTCTGAGACACTGATTGAGACCGTCTATGGCGAGAAAGGTCAAGTCCTCAAGTCTAAGGAGCGCAAAGTCTTCCTCCTGAATGACATGCTCGTCTGTGCAAACATCAATGTGAAGTAAGCCGTCCTCTCATATGTGCACATCACAACTGTGTCTTGTCCACCCAAAAATAACCCTAATTTAAAAAAAAGAACAAAATGTTTGTGCCGCTATTTTATATTACGAAAGTACCTGGTGACCTAGAGCTGTCAAGCTTAGAAAATGGTGACAAAAGGCACCATAAAAGTAGTTCATATGACTCATATGCTATATTCCAAGTCCTCCCAAGCCATATGATAGCTTTGTGCTGAGAAAAAGACAAATTAAAGTTATCTTTCTCTGATAATGTCCTCCTCTGACTCATCTTTCAAATTTCATTCATTTGCCAAAACATGTCACATCAGGTTTGACATAATTTACAGTCATTGGTTTTCTTCTGGTTTCATAACAGATTTCAAATGCCAGATTTAAGTTTGTACATATGCATGCTTGCATATGTACATGTTTAAATTGCACATATGAGGTTTGGGCGAGAGAGAATTTTCTGTAAATAATCTTAAATTAAAAACCGTCACATGGCTTCAGAAGAATTGTTATATACAGTAGTGCATGATTCATATGATCTACTTTTATGATACTGTAATGTCATCTTTGGAGGTCACTAGTATGGAAAACGGCAGTGCAAACATCCTGCCTAAACTTTCCTTTTGTGCGAGTAAATGATGACACCCCTTTCATTTCTTTTCTAATTAGCATGTAAAATTAGCAAGTAATAAATAAATACAGTTAATTGCTACAGAAAATTGCTTATGATTTATGAATTAAGGCCATCTCCTTTTTAACTCCCTCTCAACTGACACATAGATACATTGAAACGGGCATTGATAACATCTTTGAAGAACCAAGGTAACGTTCTTACATCTGCCAGGTTTTTCATTAATGACCACTGGGTCATGCTGTTTTCAAAGACTTCGGATCAGAATGATTTTACACTGGCTTCAAAGATCTGCTGCATTCTTCAATCTCATCCAACGGCTCTCAATGCAGTTCATTCAAAACAGAGGAATACATGAATAATAATTTCCTGAAATCACAGTAGGGGGTGTGAGGCTCTCTGGGAATTTTTCTGATCACAAAGCTCTAATTGCCAGTCTGATTCCTGGATCTCTGTCACTATCGTTCAGATGTCCTCTGATCATGTGTTATTTGTAGTTGTGAATCTGTTGTGCAATCCTAAGATAATGCTTTTATATTTAATCAGGGGCCCACCAGACATCAGCAGCCTAGTCCCCATCGGTCCAAAATACGCAGTTAAATGGAGTGCCCCCCTGCTGCAAGTGCAAGTGGTGGAGGTGGGCCAGGAGACCCCGCAGCATAAAGACAGCATCTACCAGCAGAGAGGAAGCAAGCGCCTGAGCTCCACCATCTCTCAAGGTTGCTCTTTTTAAAGAGTGTTCCTTTCATGTGGTTAGAGGAGCATAGATAAAATAATGAACTTGGTTTCTTGATGTAGTTGGTAAAACCACATCATATAGAATAGAAAAGTTATTTTAAAATACAGTAAAATTTTTCAGTATTACAGTTTTTATTGTATTTTCAAATAATCAAAGCCTTAAACCCAAACTACATATCTAGCTACAGCGGGGCAAACATTTTTTAGTCAGCCACCAATTGTGCAAGTTCTCCCACTTTAAAAAGAGGAGAGAGGCCTTTAATTGTCATCATAAGTATACCCCAAAAAATTACGTTTGTGATATGCAGGGACCTAAAAAATAACTCTGCCTCCAGTTATTTAGTCAGGCTGGGAAACTCACACTCCTGTTGATTTGGTTGATTTTAACAATTACTAATGTAGGCTAGTATAACTGTAATAGACATGGAATGTCATTTTAATATACACCATTACATTAAAATGATGTACATTTTTTTTCATAGCTTTCTCTGCCTTTAACCCCAAAATTTTTGCCTTGTGCCTCGGGTCAGAACACTACGGTGGCCGAGAGAGCTCAACGCACTGCTAACTTATGAAAACACATGCAAACACCTTATAACACATCAAGAAAACATCTTCATCCGTTTGACAACGCAGGCGCACCACAAGCATGATGTTTTTTTAATGTGTTGTCGTTTTTTTCTGTTTGCATGTGTTTTCTTAAGTTGCAGCATGTTGAGCTCTCTCAGCCACAGTAGAACACAGCTCATTCCCTTTGAAATACTGGGAGGGAAAATCTAATACACCTTTAAGTAATAATAATTTTCCATCATTGAAAAAATGTAATAGAATCAGTGAATACAAATCAAACAATGAGAGTCTGCTAGTCTGCTTCCTATTTACATGACACTCTAGATATAAACTCCACAACAAACAAAAACAAATGTAGCTAAATGATAATCGTTTATGGATCCAGTGAAACTCACAGTGCTAAAATATTAAATGGTAAAAGTGATATGTGATAATAAAAAGTATATATGTAGTACTGTTGTAGTAATGTAAAAAAATACTGTACAACAGTACATTAACACAAGTGAGCAAGTAGCAAATAGAATGTAATATCCAACAAGGAATAATATAGAATAAATAATGAAGAATAAATAAAGTAGATTAAAAAGTAAATTAGGTAATAGTGAAAAGGCTGTGGTAGTATCGTTTCTTGGAAATGCTGGCTTTCTTCAGATCTTAGATCTAGTGATCTTTGTAAATGAGGGGTAAAATTGAAGAGAGCTCCCTAATCCTGACAGTCTGACAATTTTCTTAAATTCGTACAATTTTTTTAGCATTCTGTTTTTATTTAAAAATTGTTAAATATTTTTTATTTTGTAATGATAAAAGTATTATCTTTACTTATTGTCAGAATTGTCATTAAATTTCGAGTTGTTTTCAAAATAGCTTCATCAAAAGAACTGGCTCATAAGTAAGTATTTTTTCGGCGCCCATGTTAACGGATGAGTGCTTTCACACAGCCCGCAGGAGCAGAGCAGAAGCGTCAGTGCCGCGATAGTTTTGGCGCCGAGTCTATTTTTGCTGCGCCGCTGACGCTGAATTATAGTGACAGTGCATTGTTCTTGATCTAAACTGACCCGATTAACTTGAAAAGTAACAGATTTTACCATAAAATCGTGTAA
>JAUMHI010000069.1:8602681-8635346 GCA_032359435.1 Enteromius unitaeniatus
CTTTGGAGCGGTTATTATTTGAAAAGAACAAACCTGCAAATGTCTCAACTGACCAATCAGAATCAAGCATTCCAGAGTTTAGGTATTGGGTAGGATTAGGGATGTAGAATAAGGTAATGTAGAATAAGGCATTAATATGTGTTTAGCACTAATATTAAATAATAATAATAATAATAAATGGCTACCATTTCAGCAATATGCATGATTATAAGTGACAATTAGGTGTAACCATAAAAAACTGTTACCAGCATTTTTCATTATTCTTTGAAGATTACAAAGTTCAAAAGAACAGAACGTATATATATATATATATAAAAGTATTCTTATGTAATAAAAGTTTTTTTTTCTTTAAATAAAACATTACATTTTACTGACTTCAAACTTTTGAGACAATATTCTAGTAAATACAAAAATACACTGCATATGTAAATACTGGGTGACACAATGTTTTTTCAGTTAGATATATAACAGTTTACTTTTCAGTTCTACTTTCAATTAAATCATACATTAATTCCCTTGACTACATAAAATTAATTCAACTCAAATCCATCATGCTCCACTTAAAACATACAACGTCACGTAAGAAGAAGAGTTTTATATTCATAGGCCTCAGGACCTGACGTGACCTACAGATTGCAAGGTATTCAAAGCTAAATCTCAGAAAAATGTCACAATGGAGCTGAGGGGTTTGCTGTCTCTTGTCAGCTCAGTGATGGTTCATTGACTGCTCTGACTTTTCTTCATCACTGTGAGTGCTGGCGTAAGACAGGACCAGCTCCCTTGAGGACCACGGCCCACATCTCAATGAGCTGAGTGCTCTGTTACTGTACGTGACCTGTTCCTTGTACACGCTCTACGAACAAGGCATGCCACCTGTCTGCAGATGATTGTTTAAAGCAACAGACAGACATCAGAGGTGAAGTGAGGTCAACAAACCAGGCCGTACAGTGAGAGTGTAATTGCTGCAGATGGAGTCATGGAAATATTGATTTCAAATTCTCAATTACGAGCCACTGGTTCATCAGAACAGACGTCATAAAACAAAAAACAAACAAAAAAAATCATAAAAGTAAGACTGGATGATACAGTATAGCACAATTACATAAATATTTTGGCAATATTATATATATAATTTATTCATTTGGTTTAAAATGGATTTTTGCAAAATCAGAACTACCTAAGTTTCACAAAAAACTGAAAAAAGTTAAATTGAAAAAATTATAAGCAATATTTAACAAATCACTGCATGGATATTAAGTAAGGGATAATGAAGAGGCAGCCGGTATACCACAGAAATAAGCCCCGACTGCCTCTGCATTATCCCGCTTATTACACGGCTACTTGCCACATAAGGAAAAAAACTAGACATGAATATGAATTTGAAACATTTTATTGGCATATTTGTTTTAAATTAACATTTTCATCCTTCTGCGAAACGATATAGTACCACGTGACTAACATTCAAACATTAGTAAGACAATTTATAACATCTACATATGAATATATAACAACGGATGTATTTTAAATTTTCCATTGTTGATTGTGGCAAACATCTTTGTTGGCGCGGAGGGATTTTAAATAAGTAGTACCGGCTATGCGTTATTACTTTGGAGTGGTTATTAATTGAAAAGAACTAACCTGCAAATGTCTCAACTGACCAATCGGAATCAAGCATTCCAGAGAGCCGTGTAATAAGAGTCATTAATTGGTGTACACTAGTTTCACTGTTTGTATTGTAGTGGAGCAGGAAACACTGCCTAATAGTGTTAATATTCCATCTCCTTATAAATTGTTATATAGATTTTTACTGTTCTCCAACACCGGTAAACAAAAGAAATTCCAATTTCCCACTGTTATGCCAGCTATACCTTTAACAAATCACCTCATCTCAAATCATCTAATATCAGTGCTCAGTCCTCCTGCTGCATTCATCTTGTTCAGCAGACTTCAAGTTTCCTCAGGGCTCAGTGTTAAACCCAGCTCATACTCTCCAGCAGGGAAAATATACACTGACAGTCAGAGGACACAACAGAGGGTCTAATTCCAGGATAAGATGAGCCAAAAGTCCTTGGGTGACTTTTTTTCTTCTTTTCTTACATCAGAAAGTTCAACCGCTCCTCTACATCTTTCCTGCTGTGTTTGAGCTTTCAGCCTGATGCAAATACTGCACAGAATTACAATGTCAGTTGAGCTCCACCGTTCCATTGCAGGAGTTTGCTGGGGGCGTATCATTTCAGACCCAAAAGCTTTAATGTGAATATAATTACTGATTATCATGGAAATGTTATTTGTGCAGGAAAGCTGTTTCTGGGACCACCGCGTCTATATCAAGAACTGCAGGAGCTACAGCATGATCTTTCTGTGGTGGAGGAAGTCACGTTGTTGGTCGGGACCCTGCAGGGATCGTACCAGGTAAAGTCCTTAATCATCCAGAGCTTCGCAACCCCTGATCAATTTCTAAATGCCACTGAACAATTTCCTTGCTACTAGGGGTGTACAAAGCTATGCATTTTCAGAGTAGAATTGCCTAAACAACTAGGTGCTCTTAAAAGGAAAACGTATCCAAAAATGACAATTCTGTCTTCATATACTGTTCACCCATATTATGCCTTATATACATAAAAAAGATGTAAGAAAATACTAAACAAATCACTTTTCTCTATTTACAAAGTAAACAGAATTTTTATTTTTGGGTGAGCTATCCCTTTAAGGAAGCCCTTATGCTACCCAGACACTAAATCATTAATACTTTAATGACATTATTAAATATACATTCACCTTAACTAACATCCAAGTTTCAACTGACGATTATTTTAAATATAAGCGCTAAACATCTGCAATCTTCTATTGCACAAATCTTGTTCACACAAAAAATGGATTATGCATAATAACAGAAACATTGCTCACAGCGGGCGATTTGAAGTCTGACAGTAATTGTCTTGAAATGTTTTGTTGAAGAGGGTGGATTTGTAACAAAATCTCTGCTGTGATAGTTTGAGATGCAACTTCTCTGAGAGAGTTTACCGCACTGACAGTCTAACACACACTAAAGCCCAGCACGCTGTCAGTATGCTAACACACTACACTTGAAGATTCCATTGTAAATAAATTCCTTTTAAAGCACGCATGCTAAATGTATTGAAAATAAAAAACAACAAATCTGGAGAAAAGCTGGTCAACCTTATTGACCCAATTGTAGTCCCTATATTGTGTTACAGCTTTCTCCATAGGGAAATGTCTTTTTGTTCAATTTTCTTTTACTTTTTTACTTCTAGTTTGTAATGTTGTGGTTTACCTGGCTGACTGGTTTGGTTCGTTGCTTATAATGCTTTAACATGCCTTTTTTAAAATCCTTGTTGGAAAAATTAACGGGGGAAAAACACTTCTGGAACCAACCAAGCCGACCAGGCATTAATGCACTCTATTTTGTCACTTTCTCAAATTTCTTTAACCTCTCCTTGTGCTAATTATGTTGCAAATGTCAAAAAGCAGGGCGCTAAGTGTGGTAACCATGCTTAGTCAGTCTGACAGCTCTCTCCAGTAAATGTGACTGTGTACATGTGCAGAATCTCAACACTACGGTGGGGCAGGACTGGTGCATGGCTCTTCAGAGGCTCATCCGCATCAAAGAGGATGCGATCCAGTGTGCCAACAAGTGCCGTCTTCGGCTGATGGTTCCTGGGAAGCCTGACAAGTGAGTGCTGACTACCCACTGATGCTAGTGGGCACAGGTTACACAAAATAGAGCTGTGCATTAAATTCCCCCTCTTATGTGGGTGGATGTGACGGTTACACTGACTGAAAAATAGTCATTCACTTCATCATACTTGTACCAGAAGGATTTAGATTTCTTGGATTTGTCTTGGACTTGTCTTGGACAGGCTCTTTGGAGCTACTCTATCAATCCACAGAGCCAAAAGTCTTTTGGAGGTTTAAACAGACTGAACAGCTTTTAAGATTTAAGCTGTCTTAAACACTGATGGACCATAATGGATTATGGCAGTGGTCTTCAACCTTTTTTTTTTTTTTGACTTTTTGGTGGATAATGAGATGGAGCATAGACAGACACCCTGTTACACACAGCCTTTAATGTTTTATTATTATTATTATTATTAATGTTGATGATAAGTTTCTTTAGCACCAAATCAGCATATATGATCATCACATGAATAAATTCTATTTTAAAATATATTACAATAGAAAAGTAATGTTAAATTGCAATGATATGTCATGTTTTTACTGTATTTTTAATTAAACAAATGCTGCAAATTCATTATTGTACAGTTTACTCTATAGACTGTAGCGTGGGAAGCACAATAAAAGCTTTGGTTGAAATTAATTCATTATTGATTCATGCGTATTTTCCTTTTTTTTTTTTTTTTAAATAATTATTTTGAGATCAAACAGTAATTGGCGAACCCCCTGCCGTATCATTGTGGACCCCCTGTTGAAGACCCTTGCTTTAAGCTGAATTGTGTTTTTTGTTGTTGCCATGTAGTTTTTTCCCTTTAGCAGGCACAAATTATTTTGACTCTTGGCACAAATAGAGCTGTACATACTAATTTTAGTCATGCATGGAACTGAAAGAAGCTTTGTTTCACTTGGATTTTGTTTGTGTTGAATCCCTCTTGGATTTTCACACTTCAGCATGTGTGTGTGTGTGCGTGCATCCCTTGACAGGTCTGGCCGTCCAGTCAGTTTCACAGTGGTCTTCAGTACGCCCAGTCCAATTAGCAAAATCTCCTGGGTCAATCGCCTGCATCTGGCCAAAATCGCCCTGAGTAAGTGTGGGATCTCAAAATTGAGTAACAGATTGTTGACATGAATCTTTCACTTATTATTTTCATGGATTCATTTTCTTATGTGTATAAGAGCTTTGAGTTTTAGTGACAGTATTGTGCCTCAGGCTAAGCTTATTACCGTTTGTGTAGGAGAGGAGAACTTGCCTGGCTGGGTGTGCGTAGAGGATGATGAAAAGACTAAGCCTCCATTCTGGTGCCCGTTGCTGGCCTGCCGGTTGCATGTGTTTACCCCCAAAATGCAAGATCTTAAGGTAAGTAAGAGACAAGCAACCAATTTATATTTGTGTAAACTTAAGAAAGAACAGTATTCTGCTAAGCATAGAAGTCATTTTATGTTGTTGTTCTTTTATGTGTTTTGGCAAAAACAATTGAAGCTCTGTTACCATTGTAAGTGAATCCAAAATGATCCAAAGTACAGCAAACGTTTTAAAATTTTGACATATTTTTACTGTTTAAAATAAAGTTTTCTATATGATTTGTATTTTAAAATGTCAATTATTCCTGTGATGTCAAAACTGAATTTTTATGATCGCTACTGCAGTCAAATAATCCTTCAGAAACCATTCTAATATTTTAATTTGTCTCTCAAAAAACTTTTTTATTTTTATTGTTTTGAAAACAGGTATATAAAATGTTTGCCTTTGGGTATATGCATATATCTTTAAACATTATTTTTTTTCTCATATAATCTTTAATAATTTGCTTTTAGTACAGACTGAGATTAAAAGGGGAAAAAATGTGAAGACTTTTTCTTAAGTCTCATGCGTTTCAGATTTTTCTTAAAAAGTAACAATATTAGGAGAAACAGCTATTGAAATATCACTGCACACTTTTTACTGTGCACTCCTGAAAGAGCAACCTATGTGCAATGTTCTTCCTGAAGCTGGAGGAAAAAACATACAGTGTTTGGTCTCAGACTAGGTAGATTTGTACTCCGATTTAGATTCAGACATTCATTGGTATGCATGTGGTAAACAACAATTCACAGCTTTTTTTTGACTTGCTAGACTTTTATCTGCCCTATCAGTATTGCACAACTTGGTGGACTGGAAATCTTTCTAACATAGTATTTGCAATCAGACATGGTGTCTAAATCAAACACATGTTGCCTTACATTTACATACAGCTTTGATCTTCCATTTTGTATGGCACTGCAATTCCATACCTCCAGGTCGGTGTGCGGCTTCACAACATCTGGTCAGTACTTTTGATCCACAGGACACTTTTTTTCAAGACCTTCTGCCGGTACAGTCTTGGTTATATTAATTACTGAGGAGTTCTGTTCTCCCATTGGCTTTTATTGCTAGTATAGTACAGTTATGATTTGTTGTTGAAAATCAGTTCTGTTAGTATCTCATATTCATTCTCAATGGGTGGCTCGTTGATTTCTGTAGTGTATTTAACGTTTGTCACTCAGATACTGTTAGTCTTGCACAGCCAGACGGCTGGAATACAAGGCCAAGGCCCGTCCATGAGACCGTTTGACCAACATGTCAAACAACCAATCACAATTTGTTTTGTTTAGCGTCACATTTCGGGGTGTGGAAATGTCACTACAATTACTCTCAGAGGTATTTTAAAGATTCTATACTGCAAAATTGAAATATTTCACATGCTTTTGTAAATCCAGTTGATCCTGATAAGCACTACTTGTCTCAGTTAAAAAACACTGCAGCTTTCATCTTTTATGACTGAGTTTGGCGTCATGGTATCTTTGTTTTCAGGTGGAACGTTAAAAGACGTCTCTCAGAAATTCAGTATAATTTAATCAATCCGATGACGGCTTTGAAGTGTTTCCAGATAAGTGTGCCATGTGCGTGAGACGTTTTGCCAATGGTCCATCTAAGGCTAATACTAAGACACTGTTGTTTTTGTCGGAATTGCTATAATGACTTGTTAATAGTCATAAAAGCATCAGCAGGAATGTGTTGTATGCCACAAACCAAGTTGTTCACAAGATGCCACCTTTGAAAAGTTGGGTTTATGAATGTATGGATTTACAGTATAGCCCTTTAGATTAATTTGCTGTACATTTTGTTCATGTTATTTCTTTTTTTTAAACAAAGATAAACGGCTGCAAAGAAAACCAATAGCTTAAATGTAGCACAGTGCAGTATATAACACAAATCAAAATAGTTTATGACATGATCATGTTTTCTCAAGGTTTTCAAAAAGTTCAGGTTCATTCGTTTTCTGTCTGTCTGATAAAATATATATATATATTTATATATATATATATATATATAAAAATATATAAAATATATATATTTTTTTTATTATTTGTGTGTGGCTAAAGCCACTAATGTCTAAAAACAAATGTGTTCCATAGTTAGCATTATGACAAAGCTTCAGCTCACTTGCTGTTGGTGCGTTCACTATACCACTTTCAAAATGTGATGCAATTGTTCTTTAATGATTGCTTTCAATACCGCTATCAACTCTGGATGAGTGACTGCTTCGGTGTGTCGCACTTATAGCTACAACCTCACATGCTCATCTGATCCCGCACCTGATGTTTTTGATGTCTCTTGACGGTGGATGTTCTTTTTGCCTGGGATGTGTAGTACTTTGAAGTCATACGTTTTCAGCCCTAGGACCCATTGTTCAGTGCTGGCAGAAGGTTTAGATTACGGACTAAATATAGTCCCTAGTATTTCGGTCTGTGATCAAATCAAACTTTCTCCCAAAAGCTAAGGCTTCACTTTTTGTACACCCATATTTGCATTCAGTCAGCCTGCGATTCACAGAGCGTGTATACATCTTTCCTCTTTGGTACTGAACAAACGCACGTCTTAACCTACGGAATGTGCATGTGCTTTCATCTGCATTCTGTCATCATCCTTTTTGAAGTACGCTTCAGTGCCCAAAATGAGTTTGAATATTGCTGTACTGTAGCTTACAAGTCCCAAGAAGAAATGTCTTCATAGCTCATGTGCTCTTTGCAGAGATTCGTTGGTTTAATAACAAAACTTTCATGAGGTTCAGTGTACTTGCTTCCCAAAATATAATACTTGGATATGAAGTTCAGTAATAAAACATTCTTATTAAAGAAGAAATGAAACAGAAATAGCGACAAATCCATATTTCTTCCTTTTGACAAACAGTGTACCAGACTATTGAAAAAGCTACAATTTGTTACATAAAATTATTATATAAAAATAAGTAACTATTAATCCTTTTTTTGGATACTAATTTTTAATACTGACCTGAAAAAGACATGAAAGATGTTAAGATATAGTCCACAAAAAGAAATAATACATTCAAAAGCTTACATGAGCTTAATTCTTTGTACTGTTTTTACCTGGATGATCCACAGCGGGGGTTTTTTGGATAGTTGTTCATGAGCCCCTTCTTTGTCCTGAACAGTTAAACTTCCCGCTCTTCTTTAGAAGGATCCTTTAGGGTCTTGGTTTTTTCAGCAACGTTTGTATTTTATCCAACACTGACTGTGTGATTTTAATTTATTTTTTGTTAAGATCCATCTTTTCACACAGAGGTTAACTGAGAGACTCATACAAAACTATTTAAAAAAATGTTCAAATGCTTTCTGATGTTCCGGAAGGAAATCAGATGCATTAAGAGCCTGAAAAACATCTAGAATTTGAAATTCAGGGTAAATTGACCTTATTTTTGTTCTTCTGATAAACATAAAAACATTTTCTGATGCTTCTGATGGGCAGCACTAAACGGAAAAAATATGGAAATTAACACATCTTCATTTGTTCAAAAGCTTTCACCCCTCGCTCTTAAAGGGGTCATATGATGCTGCTAAAAAGAACATTATTTTGTGTATTTGGTGGAACAAATTATTTTTCAGATACTGTACATTATTGTTGCTCCTCTATGCCCTGTCTTTCTGAAACCTGTTGATTTTTACAAAGCTTATCATTCAGAGATACGAGGTGTGCTCTGATTAGTCAGCTATCCAGTGCGTTGTGATTGGCCAAATACCTCTGAAAATGTCAAGTGTGTGACGGAAGTGTGACAATAAACAAAAAAAGTGGGGACCTAATACTGATTATCATGACTTGTACTGTCTTTTTACACGTTGCATCATACCGTGTAAACATAGCACCATGTCTGCTTTAATGACCAGAGAAATAACAAACGTCAAGCACAACTACACTACTACTATACTGCTCTAAAGCTGCATTTGAATAGTAAGTAGCTATTCATTAAATAGTAAAACGTAATGTTACTTACAGGCTGTGAGTCAGAAGCACCAGACTGTCCCCACTTTATAGCACAGTTATTCTATCAGGTTGAACTGTTTTTGAACGGTGTTAACCACTGATTTCTAGTTGTGTCCTCTTTTGGAAGCCCAAAAGAAACACAGTGTCTCCCGAACATGGCGCAGCCACACTAAAGTTAGAATAATAGCTCTTTCTTTGCCTTTACCTTTGTTATAAAAATATTCCACACAGTGGCGCAGGGAAGTGGGGGCGTGTGTTTAAATGAGGCGTTTTAGGAAGGTGTGGTCGAGTCTTAACTTTTATCAAAAATATATATATTTTTGGTTTTGAGATTTTGCTCTTTTCAACTTTATGGCATGTTACAGCTTGTAACATTCAAAAAAGAAAGGAAAACATGGAATCGCATTAGCCCTTTAATGCATCGGCTTTGCTTCTGGAGCATCAGTGAGCTTTTTAACTTTGTTTTTAAGAGTTTTTTTTTTTTTTTTTAAATAGACCCTCTGTTGTCCTCAGTGTGAAAAGATGGATCTCAAAATCATACAGTCATTGTTGGAAAGGGTTCAAACAGGCAAAAGACTATGGAAAACAAAAGAACAACACAGGACTTTAATTTGATAAAATAATTAACTAAAGTATGTATAATATATATAATTTTGACCACAACTTTAATATGCAGTTAAAACAATTTGTAAACATGTAATGTGATTTAAATTCATGTTTTAATATATTTAAAAATGTCATTTAACCCTGTGATGTCAAAGCTGATTTTTCAGTAGCCATTAGTCACATGATCCTTCAGAAATCCTTCTGATATGCTGAGTTGCTGATTTTTGTGGAAACAGTGATATTTTTGTGATTCTTAGATGAAGATACATTTTTATAGCAGCATTTATATGAAAAATGTAAACTTCTAAAAAATATTCAAAAAATTCTAAATGCAAAAAGTGTAATGTTTCAGACATGACATACCTTTAGAGGCCAACGACTTGCCTTCTTCAAAGTGGAAGCATCTGTGCATAAAAGCATGTTTTTGTTTTTTTGTAAAGGTATGTTTTTGACAGAGTAGATCTAAAGAAGTTCTTAAATACTACTTGCATAACTTATGTAGGAGAAACTTTTTTGTGGAAAATGTTTACAGAGTGGGGAGAACCTTTGTTACTGCAGATTAAAGCGATGCAGATCTGTGCCTGCTAGTGAAGATGCAGGAATAGACAGGCGTAGTGTAGTCTGTGTTCAGGAGGAACACCCACGAGATAAGTGTCTTTTAAATCACTCCTCTCATAAAACCCTTTTCCACCTCCATGTTATCAGAACACAAAAAGCAGTAATGAGTTTGAGAAGCAGAAAGAAGGAATGAGGACACTAGAAATCGTCAGGTCATTAAGTTGTCTTTCTAAAATGCTACAGTAAGATACAGCACCACAAAAGCAGCACATACTGAAAGAAAATGACAAGCCTGCCACAGAACCTTGTATAAATAATTCCAGTGGACTAATTCATGTACATATTAAATATTCTGCATGTTTTTTCCACGGAGGGGAAAAAGTGAATAAAAGCCGTGGCCCCAGTAGATTGCTTAAGATGAAAAGGGGCTCCATTCCTACTGTGCATATCCAGGAAGAAGGAGTTTGCAGCAAGTTTTGCACATCAGAGTGCTGAGCATCAGGCTCACAGCAGGAGAGGGACAGTGGCAGCCTGCCATTCCCATGCAAGATCCTCCTCAAACACAATAAGGACTGTTTCATCTAAACAGGTCATCCTCTTGCCATGAAACTCTGCTATAGGCTTATCTGTCATAAAAAATTTAATGGGTTCTCCTTACATTACAGATGAAAGCCGTCTAGTAGTCCCCCGTTTCTATATATTGTGATTGATTCAACAAATTGCATTTATTTACTTATTTAAAATATAAAATGTGATCATCATTTAAAAAAATTAAGATACATATATTATAACCCTTTATTGTTTACATATTTTTTTAACCCTAATTGTAATAAAACAAGGCACATTTTTAAAGCTTTGTCTGTGCTAAAAGTGGAAAAATGGCTTGTCTCATTCAATGGAAATTTGAAACGCAATCACAGGAAATATCTTGAGCGTGTGTGCGAAAAGATTAACAGCAAAACACTGTAATTATGGTCTTTTTAAGCTGGCAAAAAGAAAAGGTCCTATCTTTTTTTACTCATGTTAATGTCATTCCAAACATCAAAAAAGAGACCTTTTTCATAAGCGTCATGGTCATTTTTTCCATGCGATTTGAAGAAATGGAACCTTTTGACATTAAAAAGCAATATGTACTAGTACATCAAGTACTAGTGCTGCAAATAACTTTGAGCGAAGCAGCAAACCCGAAACAAACTAAATTTATCTTTATTTTTGTAATGTCACACTTAACAGATAATGAAATTTTTTACATAGTAATACATTCATTATTATGCGCAATTATGTTGAAAACAAAACCCTTAAAACCCCATGAGCTGTAATTACAAGGTGCTATAGTTAATATTAAGTTATGTGCCGAATGATATGTTGTCTTGCTTTGGTAAACAGTGTACTCTTAATTAATATTAGCCCAGTGTCAGCAGGGGTTGGTTTGTCACCAGACATGTGGGCCCTGATGATTAAACCTGGAATAATAGCTTGTCTGGCTTGCGCATAAATTATGTGTGAATGGCAATGGGTGTTTAATAACCTTATGTCTGTCTAATTTGAGCCAAAACACCCTGCAGCCAATTAACTCCCTTTACCTCTCTTTCCAAGCCAAGCGTTGACTGTGGCCACTAGCTCTTTTAGATGTGAACTAACTCAGCATGTATCAGAGCCGCCACCGCTGCCAAAACATGGACAACAAAGTGTGTAAAATTAAGAGTGTCCCATGCATTTGCCACCCTGAAATAAAATGAAACGAATTGTTCTAATCTAAAAATGCAGTCACTTTTCTGTGTCTTTTTGAAACAGGAAAAACTAAAAGATGTGCATCAAATTTGTCATGCCCCATTTAAAGCCTTCAATCCAAAATAAATAAATAAAAAATAATTCGGTCCTCTAGTTTAGATAATCCTTTGGCTCCGAGTTGGTGTTTTGAACATGCAAAAAGCAGTTTTTCTTCTTTGATGCAGTATACTCTAATGATCATGTTTTAGAACAAAATGTGCATTCACCACAGTTAAAAGGGTGCTTTAAAAAATCTTCAGATTCAGTTGACATGGCAGCCATCTTGGTGACACCCCAGGCCGCTATGTCTGTAATTGGCGTTCATGTACAGCTACTTGGATGATGAAAATGCAGAGTTTGTTAAGATTAAGTTTAAATGACTTTCCCTTCAGAGTGACACTGTCATTTTGATTAATATCAAAGAATCCTGTAGCCAAAAGCAGGGTACTCTTAATGCTTGCCTTCTAAAAATCGAGCCTCAAGATGCTTACTTTAAGGGTAAATGGAATTATATCCTGGCTTTTTGTTGATCGACTCAGAATTTTTGCTGATCACTTGTTAGTGTGCAGAATAAAACTGCAGCTGCACCAGAATAGTCCACTGCACTTGTCTGCATCCCACATCACAGAAGCAGAATAATAGTGTTAGACATAAAAAGTAAGAGTAAAATTGCAGGTCTGACAGAAAATAGAAATAACACAAAATGTGTATGTCTATACAAAAATACATTTCAGAAATATTTTTACAATAAGTAATTAAAATAAGAAATTGATTGAAATATATTTTAAAATGTGTTTTAAAAAAAGTTTTTTATTGCTTAACCGTTTTGTGGAGACTGTGTTAGACTATAATTTCTAAGTTCGATAATAATATTTAAAATTAAAAGAAAAGAAAAAATAAGAATACCTAATGCTTAATTCTTTTATTTAGTATAATTATTAATTAAACTGGTCAAAAGTGACAGTGAATTCCATTTCTATTCAAGAATCCAGTTTGCACCAAATCAATTTGAATGATTTCTGAAAACTCATGTGACACTGAAGACTGGAGTAATGACTTCTGAAAATTCAGCTATGCCATAACAGGATTAATTATATTTTTAAAAGAGAAAAGACTTATTTTAAACACATTTAAAAACTTAATGTAGTTTGTTTGCATATATTTCAACTTATTTCTAAAGCTGCAGCATTTAATGCTAATTTCCTAAAGTGATCTCTTCATCTTCATCTTTTTTTCTTTACAGTTGCAGGCTGCCCTGTATAACCCGGTCCACTGTTCTCTTCTTGGTTTTTCTGCTGCTAGCACATCCTTGCCTCAGGGCTACCTCTGGGTAGGTACACTTTTCACAATGAGAACATCTTTTCTTCTTTATAAATCATCACCGCACTTGTGCAGGAATATCATAATATCTCTGCACATCTTTAAAGATGCACTTCCCTCACATCACCTCTGATGCACCTCAGGGGACAAAAATCACCCCCGAACACCTGAAACCTTCACCTCTAACCAGGGCTGTCATCAGGACAGTACAACTGAGAGGATCCTGACCCCCTTATTTAAACTTACTGAAAATATGCCAATATTCCCAACTTCCAGTATCTCATTTTGCTAAATAGTTATTTTGCATGTGGTATTTTTTTCCACATACAAAGGCACAATGGAAATAGCTCATGGATTGATCCCTGAGGGTTAGCACAATATTTAGTTTATATTGAAGTGATATTTCATAAGCAACAGTGATGTTGTTCTGAAAACTTATTACACTTTACAGTGCAGGTAAAATTAATTAGATATTACGTATAACTTGTATTTTTACAGCTAGTGTGACTATTATTTAAGTTGAGGCCCATGATCACTTGTTTTATTCTTGCATACAGTTTGAATTAATTGATTGAATGAATAATTCAGTGACTCTTAATAAATAATGTAACTTTCACAAACTGTGATAAGTCCCAATACTCTTAGACCAGTTTGTTAACTAACTTGTTCAGTATCTAAAATAAATGTGTCCAGTTCCTGAACCAGTTCTCACTGAAACACAACTCTACATTAAAATGTACTTTTCTGTGAGAATTCTCTTCCAGCTTACAGAGCTTTTCCACCTGAAGGAAGTGATGGTAGCAGGAGCTCTGTGAAAAAACAACACTGTTAGAATAGTTTGATCGACGTTTAAAAGAAAGAGGGAAGCAGGATTAAAAGTTTCTCGAAAGGCAGGTCTAGAAACAAACATCAAGTATTCCACATCAAAAGACACTGTATGAATCATTTATCTCATGGCTGTGCTTCCACATTTTTTTCCATTATATTTGCCTGCAGCCTCTCAGAAGGCTATGTCAGTGAGTTCAGGCACTGGATGTCCTCTTTCTCATGTTTCTTTTCTTTTTGTTGTCTCTTGGACTGCACAGGTGGCTAGTGGGGGTGACAACTCCCACGGGCAGGTGGAGATTTTCTCTCTTAACAGAGCCACTCCACGCTCCGTCAAGAGTTTCTTTCTAGGTTCCCCAGTGCTTTGTCTGGAGTATATCACAGAGCCCAGCACTGATGAAGATCTGGAAACACAAACCTCTGAAGTTCCTTCTAAGATCGGCAACACCATCTGTGTAGGATTATTGGACGGCAAGTAAGTCTGAATACATACCTGTATTGGTCTGGAATTATTTGAGTCATTAAATTGCTAATTTTATGCAGTCAGCCAGAACTAATTTGCCTCTTTCCAAGAGAAAAGCTCTTGATATTTTGTGTGTGTGTTTCTCAAGCATCCTGGTTTATGGAAGCGTGGACACTGCTGCTCAGTGTCTGCTAACATTTTGTAACCCAGAGGGCTGCCCAGTTCTGTGCCTAAAACAATCTGCCAACTTTCTCTTCGCTGGACTGAGCAATGGAAAAGTCGCTGTTTATAACCGAAAGGGTGGAGGTAGAATAACTACTGTGCAATTTTCATTGTAAACATAGATTTAATGGTTAGTTCACTCAAACATGAAAATTCACTCATCATTCTGTCACTCCAAAACATTCTTTCTTTTCTCTGTGGAATATAAAAGATGATATAGAAGTTAATGGGCACCAAAACTGTTGGAGTTTTTGGTTACCAACATTCATGTTTCACAGAATAAAGTCAAAAAGGTTTGGACACAAAGGAGAGAGAGACCAATGCAAGAATTTTAGTTTTGGGTGAACTATACATTTTATTAGTTCTACAGTATTACATTTGATAAATTCTATTCTTTTTCCATTTGATTTGGATTTACATTTGCAGGAAACAATGTGTGAACTCTTGTATTTCTGCCTGAATTCTATAAAGTCTTCAACAGAAGACAACCACAATCTATTTAAACAAATAACACAATTGTAATAAAATAACACAGGATTGTTTTGCAAGACTTCATTGGGCACGCCATGTAAACATTCACAGGGCAAGGTGAGAAACAAGTGTTTCCTCTTTACAAAACAATTTCAGTTCAGCAATATTTTTGGGATGTCTGGTATAAATCACTCTCTTGAGGTCTTGCCAAAGTAAGTCCGTCAGGTTGAGGTCAAGACTGGGCCAAATCAGATGGGGTATTTTATTTTTGATTTAGTCCAGGGCTGTCATCATTGTCCTGTTGAAGCACTCAGCTTCTGAGTTCCAGTTAAACTTATATCCTGCTGCAAAATGACCTGATAAACTTGGGAAGTGATTTTTCTGTCAATGAATGTAAGCTGCCCAAACCCTGAGGCTGCAAAGCCCCATGATGTGAGGTGAGACCCCTCCACCTCGTTTTTCTGAAGAGCTACTAACTACTTCCAAACACCTTTGGCTTCATCTGTTCACAGAATGTTTCGCCAGTAGCACGTTCAGCCAACATACTCTCATAGCAATTCGTACCTATTTTACGTTTTGTAGGAATTTATGATCTAATATGTTTTTGTACAAACTGGTTATGCTCGATTGGCTTTTAGGTTTAGGGGTGGACCTTCATGCTTGCGTTTATTTTAAATGTTAAATTTCCATACAAATCAGATCATATGAGTTCATACAAAAAAAAGCACCTTGTTAGATAGTAATGTTAAGAATTAAATTCTGTCATCAGTTACTTACCTAATGTATTTCCAAATTTGTATGATTTCATTTCACATATTTTTTCCTGCAAATGTATCAGCACCAATGCTTCTTTTTTTTTATATTACTTTGTGCTTATGACAATATAGCTTTGAGGTTTTTTTTTTTTTCATTTACCTGCTTAATAGAAAGTTAATTATCTTCAAGTTGAATTTATTCCCTCTGAATCTTCTGCTACCTTTTTAAAGACACGTAAATATTAGCTGTTTTCAGTAGCGTCTGTAAATCCAGTGTGCATTTTGTGGTTACAGAGGGGTTGTGGGATCCAGATTCCTGCAGACATGTGGTTATTGGATGTGCTCCCGTCCTCAAACTCCTCCAAATAGACAAGTGTGTGTGGGCCAGCTGTGCCAACCAGGTCTCTGTGATTGAAGACTCCTCTCTCAAGACTCAGGTAGAGACTCATATATTGTAAACATTAGATCCCTCTCCTCTGAGAAATGCGTTGGTGAAATGAAAATGTGTTGATGTGATGTGATTCCACCACCTTCACACTAAAGAGGCCATGCACAGCTGCCATACGAGTCAAAAGAGTGAACTGTCACATCACCTATCAAAGCTTGAGATCTGTTCTGTAACAAAGGTTGGTTTAAGAAAGCTTGAAATGATTCTTTTATTTCAGAGTTTTACATTTAATTTTTCTGGCTTCCCGTGCTAGATGCATTATGAGAGAGCATCTTAAGCCACACATAAAAGGTATCCTCCCTGTAGAAGCCCAACAGCATGTTAGGGTGCTAGCCTTTGATCACTTCTGACAGCTGAGCCAACCTCTCTATTTTGCCGCAAGGAGCACACCCTCCCTCTGCCTTCCTGATGCTTAATATCAGAATTAAATTCAGCTCT
The DNA here is from genome assembly GCA_032359435.1 of Enteromius unitaeniatus. NCBI lineage: Eukaryota > Metazoa > Chordata > Actinopteri > Cypriniformes > Cyprinidae > Enteromius > Enteromius unitaeniatus. The sequence continues at coordinate 8,619,553 of JAUMHI010000069.1, forward strand.
GGAAGTTGGAAGTTCAGTTCAACCGGAAGATAAGATGTGGGTACGCGTATGGACATGTTAACCTTTTTAAATGTGCAAGTCAGTAGTTGTTTGCACCTACAGACAATGCAGAATGTCAGAATTTATCTGTTGTAAAACTGACGTAAGGTCCAGGAAGTACAGCAGGATGTACAAGCAGAGCCTGCAATTATGTAACTACAAAAAAAGGGGTTGCAACAAGGAAACAGTAATATTTTGAGAAGTTATTACATATTAAAGTAACTGTTTCTTGCGTTATTTAAAATGTAATTTATTCCTTGTTCCTTGGGTTCCTTTATTGTCACATGATATTTCAGACACCAGTCTTATGTTATTTTGTTGCTCAAAAAACATGTATCATTATTATCATCATTGTTAAAAAATATTTGCTGCTTAATATTTGGGATTAATCGCATCCATATTAAAATGTGTATTTGCATAATATAAGTATATACTGTGAATATTTAGTACGAATATATAATTACAAACACATGCATGCATATTTTTTAGAAAAACATTGTTTGTATATTAAATATATGTATAATAGAAAATATAAGAATTAAAAAACTGTATAAAGGTAAATATTCTCAAAATATATACTGTAAGTGTATATTCATATACAGTGTATATATATATATATATATATATGTTTGTGAGTGTGTGTGTATGTGTACGTATATATATATATATAACATGTAAATATAATCCTTTATTTTGAATGTGATTAATCGTGATTGATCCTTTGAAAGCGCTTATATATATATAAGAGTGTATGTGTACACATACACGTACACTCACAAACATATATATATATATAGAGAGAGAGAGAGAGAGAGAGAGAGAGAGAGAGAGAGAATATCATATTTTCTAATGTAATCACAAACACATAGATATAAAAAATATTATTATTGCATCTTACTGTTATTACTGCTGTGTTATTTTGACTTCTGAAATTATCCATTTCCCAAACATTCTTAGTGGATTTAAATGGATTATTTTCTAATTTAAGCTTTTATGGTTTTCCTTAACATTGGGCATACTAGACGCTGATGTAATATTCCCATTCTCATATGCCCAAACAGACATTCATTAGGCAGTATATACCCTGACATCGAATCATACCTTTTCTTGAGCACAACAGTCCACAGTGTTGGCCTAAACTTTGATGTTTAGCTTTGATTTTTTTGTCTCCTACCCTCTAAATCTACCATTCCTCTTGCTTTTTTTAATGCAGTTTCATCATTGTTTTGTATCTTTTATGATTCGCAGAGTTTTGAAGTTCATCCAGACCCCATGGTTAGTGTGACCCACATGGTGCGCGCTGGAGGAGGGGTGTGGATGGCGTTTTCAGAGGGATCATCCCTACGTCTGTTTCACACAGAAACATTGGAACACCTCCAAGAGATCAACATTTCAACACCCTCTGCATATTTGAGCCCTGGCAAGTCCAACGTGTGATTATGGTGCAGGATATAAATTCGGCAGGATAATATTTAGGCACATAGGTCCTGAAAGTGGCATGAGCATTAAGTGGAACCACAAAAAAAATTTTTTTTTAAACTGAGTTAGTTGGTAGCAAAATAAAATACAATAAAATATTGACAATTTATTGTATTTTTTTTTTCATAGGTCAAAAAACGGTGTGTGTAACCAGCCTACTTATCTGTCAAGGACTCCTATGGGTGGGCACAGCTCAGGGCATTATTGTCACCCTACCAGTGCCCAGACTGGAGGGCATTCCCAAAATAACAGGTGAGCAACACTTTAAAAAAAAAAACTGCATCTAAGCCGCCTTCTTCTTCAAACGCTCTCTCTTCCCACCAGGAAAAGGGATGACGTCACTTAATGCTCACAACGGCCCTGTTGAATTCTTGGTTGCCACCTCCAGCATTTTATCCCAAGATTTTCTAAAGCGGGATTCTGCCATGGAATCTGCGGATGCAAGTAGTGCTGAAGATAAGGAGGTGACAAATTCCTCTCAGGAGTCCCTCCAGCAGGCGAATGGCTCTCCTCAGGTAGAAGCCAAAGCTAAAGGAGTGCTGCTGCAGTACCATCTCCGTTCTACCTCTCAGCTCCCAGGAAAACTCCTTTCGGCCCGGTCTGAAGAATCACCCAACTCCACCCAGGACTCTCTGGAGCACACCCTAGAGGACGGTTCCATCTATGAGCTGAGCGATGACCCTGAGGTTTGGGTCAGAGGGCCCGGGCCGTCATCTAAGGAAGCGGCACGCAGGGAGAAAGTGACTTCAGCTGCTGTTATATCTGGTGGAAAAGGGTACCGTCGACTTGCTAATTCCTCCAACTCCTCTGACTCCAGTGAGAACATGCTCATGGTCTGGCAGCTGCCCATTACAGTTTGAGGCAGGAGTGAAATCTCCTTCCTCTGGCTTTCATCATGTGCTTCTTCTTTTTTTTTGCAGTGATGGAGGATTGTTGGATCATTGAAGGACAAACAAAATGTAAGCCTGTATGGCTTATGAGGATTATTTATTCCACTTCTCCTCCAGAAGGTTTTAAAGGAATATTCCAGGTTCAGAAAAATTTAAGCTGCAACAGCATTTGTGGCATAAGGTTGATTTGCACAAACAAATGTCCGTCTTAAAGAAAAAAGATCATGGTTACAGTGAGACCCTTACAATGGAAGTGAAAGGCAGCAGTTTATAAACTTTTAAGGGCATAGCAATGTTTAACATGATTTTAGTGAGGAAAAAAGTAAAAGAGTGCAGTGCCACACACCTTCTAACACTAAATTGACTTCATTTTGGAGGATTTCCAAAAGTATTGTAGTTCAAATGATACACATTTTAAGAGAATAATTAATGTTTAATAATAAATCTTTACAAATAAATCCTAAACTGGCCCCAATCACATCTGTTGTAAATGCCTCAGTGTAAAAAACCTTTCTGACCCTGGACCACAAAACCAGTCTTAAATCACACGGGCAAAAATAAATTGTATGTGTCAAAATTATAGGATTAATAATATTAAGATCATGTTCCATTAAGATTTTTTTTGTAAATTTCGTACTGTAAGTATATCAAAGCTCATTTTTTTGATTAGTAATTTACATATTGCTTCATTTGCTTCAAGAAATTCATTTGTACAACTTGAAAGGCGATTTTTCTCAATATTTCGTTTTTGTTTTTTTGTGCCCTCAGATTTCAGGTGTTTACAACAGTTTAATCTCAGCCACATATTGTCCTATCTTAACAAATATACATCACTGGAAAACGTATTTGTTCAGCTTTAAAATACAAAAATCCACCCTTAGGACTGGCTTTTGCGGTCTAGGGTAACATACTTTCTTTTTTAGTATCTAAAAAGCAAAAAGGACCTACTATTTTGATTTTTAATACCCATAATGTCACAAATGCTTTTAAGGATGCCGAAGTTGATAAACAACCGCACCATTCAATATTCATCTGTAATAACAATAATAACAATAGCATGTGCTCCATATAATGCATCACAATTTAATATAAAGCAAAATTATTATTTTGTAAATTTCTCTAAATGAATGCACTTGATTATGATCCCATCTGCATGCGAGGAATCAGGGTAAGTGTTGTTGTTGTTTTTTCAGATGTAATACAACCAGTAATCCTTAGTATGTATCTGAGTATTGACTGTGACCCAGTTCTTTCTTGTTTAAATGATAAAAGATATTTTTTTTTATGCCGCACCACCAAAGCTGTGTGCACAGAAAAAGTAAGATAGTTGAATATTCAGATCCAGTCTATTTAAATGCTTTTTAATGTTATTTTAGTGTGAAATGTGATAAGGAGAAGCAAAGACTTCGATGTAGGTACTTGTGTCTGATGGTTGTTCGCAGTGTCACTTTGTTAAAAAAATTAAATCATATTTACAACGATTGAAGTTTCTGCCATTTTCCCATTACTATTTCATTTTAAAGCATTTCATTTGATTTTAAACTGACTGAACGTTAAATGGTTTTGAAATAACATTGTGTGAAGACCTGCTGTAAATTAATAGTGCAGAGTAATATTTTATGTTGAATCTCAGCATATTTTCAGCCTTTTATCTCTGGGCAGCCACTGCCAGTTCTCACAGTAAACATATCAGCAAACGCAGTATGGCGCAGCTCAGGCAGTGGTTAATATATGCATGTTGTGACACCAGTGCTACGTGAAGAGGATGCCAAATCACGTCTCTGGCAGACGTGAAGTAAAACTGACCTGTCAGGATTCAAAGGAGCCGTCTAACAGCCACTCATCTTTCTCATAGTACACGTTTTTGCTCATTCCATTTAATAGTTTTGTACTATTCCTGGTGTGTTTTTCAACTAAATGGCATGATGCATATAATTCATTCTCAAATGCATCACGCTTTTGTTTACTTTGAGGATGCTGATTTTCCTATATGACCGTAAGTTACTTTTCTGTTGTCATTGGTAAGGAGCCTTGTTTAGTTTGAGGAGCTGTTAACTATGCTTACATCAAAGGCTTCTAATTAGAGATATTTGATTGCTTTGTGTCTAGTGGGAAATCAAGATCCTCATTATTGCTAATTGAAGGACTTGATCAAGATAATTCCCCTCTTTTGTAAAACTTAAATTGAAGCACAATACTCATATACCTCTGTGACTATGGAAGAAGTGCAAAGAACCTTACTTATAATTCAATTTGTGTTGACTGAAGATGTGCTATAAAGAAAACAAATCCTCTTACATTTATGGTTAAAAAAAAAAAAAGGTAAATTGCTACATATTTACATTTTAATTTTTGCTATTTTAATATATAAACACGAACACAACATATATGCAACATTAAATTAAAATAATTACAATTCTGTCACAGTTTTTATTGTATAGCTATATATTTCATGACCTAAAAGACATGCTTTAACCTTATGTTATTTTAATGATTCTTAATGTAAGCAATTAATGTAAGCGTTTTTTCGTTACTTTTATACATTACAATCTCTTACTGTTTTATACCTTGGCTTGTCCTTCAATTCTAAGTCTGAATATACAGTAAAAGAAAAGAAAAGAAAAAAAGAAAAAGGTACTGCTGAGTGAGAGAGATGAAAAATAACCCAGATTCTCTATAAAAATGTCTCACCTGCTTCTCTATGATCACAATACACAATACTGAGGGGTCTCTAAATGTCATGTACCCTTTTATAATGTGTATTTGTGTGAGGGCCAAAACTGACAATCCATTTGGCTTCCTAGACCAGTATAGCCTACTGTGCATAATCCTTGTATATTAGCAAACTAATTTATTCATAATTTAAAAATTGTCTTAAAATACAATTGTACAGTAAACACAAAGTCGTTTTTTTATACTAACCCTAATATGTAAATAACGTAGCATTAAGTGTTTTTCCCTGGCAGCCATTTGTTCAGATTGCTCGCGGTTTCTGTGTGTGAGTGTGTGTGTGTGTGTGTGTGTGTGAGTGAGTGTGTGTGTGTGTGTCAGAGAGAGAGAGAGAGAGAGAGAGAGAGAGAGCGTATGAGAGTTAATGACTGCGCGCGCACGAAAGAATGAATTCATTCAAATCTGTTGCTTTGGCGAATCTCCGCCCGACTGAACCCACAGAGATGCTTCTGCTGCTCCCTTAGATGGACACCATGAGAAACCACAGACACAATCGCGACGAGTTACTCAATATTTCATCTTTGTACGGGGGGTGACATTAGAATAATATTAGGATGGAATACTGACTCTTGCGGCATTGAGTGATATTTAAACAACGCAAAAGAGATGAGTATAATTACTTTATCTTTACTCCTGTGTGCTGACCTACTGGATTTTGTTATAGGTAAGTTTTACTTGAATTATGTATGATCTTAAGCAGTGGGCTGATGTTTTATTGATATTGATATTGGCTGTATGTTGTATTGATATTTTCTGAGTACTTTAATAGTCACGCTTTGGACAAAATGTATAGCTTATGTCTTTAGGCTACTTTATTTCTACTGTACATTTTGGTATAGGCTATTAATACCAATCCGCCCAAACCACATATGCACTATATATTCACAGCCTCGGGCTATTATATTCCATACTATATGAACGCAGTACTGATTGAATGATTTTTAGATTAAGGCTTGTCCTTTAAACTCAGGTGCACTTGTTTAATGATTTTGATGGATGGTTATTTTGAGGATAAAGCTTAATCTTTTGTCCTGACCCAGTTTCATGAGGGGTTATCTGCATTCTGAAATAATTAAAGGTCATTGATTGCAGAACAGTAGTGCAGCAGGGATATCTATAGTTAAGAGCAAGCAAATGTATAATATTATGTAATGAGTATTTTTCATTTGAGGGTGAGTAGAGTTCTTATTTCCTTTTATATGCACGGATAAGAGAGAAAGAACGTTTGTTCTTGACATAAATCAGTAATCGCAGCCATCCAACTCTTTACTGTAACTCAATAATGCTGCCTAGCTTCATGTCATGTCTCATTCCCTTGAGTCGAGCACTTAATGTCACCGGCCAGATCATATTAGAGGTCCAGAAGCTTTAAGAAATGCATCATTAGCAGTGTTTCCTTATTTGTAATCGTGTGATTTAAGCCATATGAGTTTTACTTTAGTTCTCCAAGTCTACAGCAGATATCATCAGTTTCTCCACACTGATCAGTTTCTCCAAACACTTCTTGTGAGCACACTAGACATCTTTAATACACTCTAACCTTTGATATGCTTTTATGCATGTTTATATAATCAAACAGATTACTGAAATCATCATCGTGGCCCAACTAATCCTTACACATCACCATTAACATTTCTAACCAACTCTGACATTTGACCAGAGATTGGTTTTCTGTGATTTTCACGATTATTGGAGTCTATAAAAGGTGCTTATGTGGTGTGGGACTGTCATAAACCCTCAAAATGGATATGGTCTCTCCACTCGCTAAGCCTCCTAAGGGAGACTGTGCAGCATTTGCTCAGTAAATGACGGCCTGAAGAAGTGTGTGCTTGAGGGTCGCAGGACATTCCCAGTGTCCTGTGCTGCAAGTGGGACAGCCTACAGAATCACTTGGTTGATGGAGAAAATACCATGGATTAGGGAAAGAAGAAAAAAAACACACACACACACACACGCATACACGCTGAAAAAAAAGTAATCCATTCACTGACGTCACATTTAAAAAAGCCAATACGGTGGAGCAGTGGGAGTTTGTAGGTCAGTGAATTTGTGACAGATTATAGGCCGATTGCCTCCCACTCTGGCGCCTGTGCTCGGTACGTGGTGACGGTTTCTATGGAACTGCAGCACTCAGCAAGACACGGCTGCTTTTCATGGTTGTTCAAGATATGAAGGCATTCTGTCTGCTTGTTGGGAAAAATTTTAGTAACAAAAGTCTTTTCACTTTATAGGACAGGGACACAGCTCTGGCAGCACTGATGGCTGGAAAACTCAGAAGAGATGAAATATAGCTTTAGATCTTGAAGCATCAAACAACACAAAGAATCCATCTTTGTGACAGCCATTACTGTAATGCACAGAACAATGGGTGTTTGATTTATAGTCTATTTAGCTTTGTTTTGTTTCGTTTGACTTGTTTCGCTTCTTTAGATTTTTTTTTTATTATTTTGTTTAATTATGCAGTATTTATTGTGGATATTACATTGCTTTTTTTATGTATACATTTTTCAGCTTTGTTTTACCTTATTTATTTCAATTTAATTATTTTTTGTTGTTGTTGTTTTTAAGCTTTTTCATTCGCTTCTTTTAATTTAACTTTTTTTTTTACTTTAGAGTTTGCAATTTTTTTTTTATAGCTTTGCTCCTATCATATATATATATTACCATGTTTACTTTTTAATCATAATAAGTAAGAGTAAATCAATGCAAAGAAAAGAAATGAAGTTAGGAACATTGCCTGCAATATAGACATTGATTTCAGGTCAGTTTTTCTGAATCAGTGCCATTACAAGCGGAGTTTGTTGAACAATGTATAATCAAGGATACATGTCACAAATATGCTGATTAAAACCTGTTATTTACAATTCATTTAATGTTTATTTTTATAGAGTAATTTACTATTATTTTCGGTTCTATTCTGTTTTCTTTTGCTTTAGTTCAGAGCAAAAAATCTAAAATAATATAGACATTGTTTTAAGAATGGATAATCAGGTATACCTGTCAGGTACATGCTGATGAAAGACTTATTTCTTGCTGTGAGGAGATTAAAAATGAATGAAACATAGCACAGAGACATCTTCTTGCAAACTTCTCAAAACACCCATTAATATTAGTTTTTGCAATCATGCTTTTTGATCTGAAATGTTCCCAACTTGGATCAAGAGCTCATTATATCCTATAATTTCACTGTCATTGCGGTATGACCTCTCTTGGGGGAGGTTTATATTGCGTTCTTCAAAAGCACTACGTTTTGCTAACTTATGACTTAATGATTTCAGAAACGAGGAAAGCGCTGTAATTTTGCTAGGACTCGTTGCTGGTAATTTAAATAGGATTTTAAAGGAGGGCTGTGCAATTTGAGGATGTAATATAGCATTCAGAAAGTGACAATGCTATCTTTTTCCAGGTTATTTAACAGTCACCATTGAGCCTCTCCCTCCTGTGGTTATGGGGGACACAGTGACTTTGAAGTGCAATTTCAGGACAGATGGGAACTTACGAGAGATTGTGTGGTTTCGGGTAAGCGGGGTCCGAGTTTCATCTTTTCATGTGATACACCTTTTATTTCAGCATCCTGGAAAAAAATAATCACTTGTTTTTCAGTGTGCTAGTTTTTTTGTGCCTTTTCTAACTCTTTTAGGTTGCTGCTCTGTTGGCAAACTGACGTTGTGAGATCAGGAGCTGTCAAAAATATGAAAATATATTCAGGATTAAGAGTGAACGGTTCAGTGATTTTAGGACAAGCTGTTTTCATTTTGTCGTCACACAGTGACATAAATGTGGCAGGTTTGATGAGCCAATGGATAAAACATTCAATTAAACACATCAGTATGTCAATACATTTCCATGACGTTTTTAAAAAGACTATGCTACATAATTTCCAATATATCACGTATTTATTTAATTACTTAATAAATCATCAAATATTTTTGCCTTTCTGCATCTATCCCCCTCAACTAGAAAGGTCACATTGTAATAGTGGTCCCAAAAACTATTAAAATGCATAGATGACAAAACATCAAACCATTTTATTTATTTTGTTAAAAATTAAGTAATAGACACCAACTGGTAAAAAAATTATACTTTGCTTTAAATTTAAATTTGCCTGCCAGATGCAAATAATAAATGTGGTTATCAGATGATAATGGATCTTGTTCAAAAAACACTGATATCAATTTGTTAAAAATGGTTTAGAAAAATGAATCTATTTCTGAACTTACAAGAGCTTGCGCCGCAGATGTCAGTTGCTTTAATGCTAAAGTTGGCTTATAGAATAGAATTCATACATTTTTACGCATGATTTAGCATGATTACATAGTCAAGAATTTACATAGTCAAGAATTACAAGAAAGTACTGCAAATGTGTTTCTCTCAACTTTCTTTTAGCTGGTACATGATAGTACATTATAATTGTTTTCAAAGGTGACGGAAGGTGGAACATCAAAACAGAAAATTTTCACCTACGACGCCATGTACAACACCAATTTTTCTCACATGGAGGACTTTCGCAGACGAGAGGACCTTGTTTACCAGTCAACTGTCAGGTTATAGTTATATCCAGCAGAGCAGTTTATAGAGGATATTATTTGGCTTTCCTCTCTGCACGCACAGTGCTATTTTTATGACTGCTGTTATGTGTTTAGACAGATTGTTCCTCACTGTTCTCAGGCTCCCTGAGGTTCAGATGGAAGATGATGGACCATATGAATGCCATGTGGGGATCTATGACAGGGCGTCTAGAGAGAAGGTGGTCTTGGCATCTGGGAGTATCACTCTAAATGTCATGTGTAGGTTCCAGTTATAAACCATCACACACACATACATTTTTACATTATGGCATTGTATGTGGTCAAAAATAATGTAGTGATTTGCTTTAGTACCTATCTGGTCTGGGTCAACAAAATCCATTATATTCTGTTATTAACTTCTAAAGTTCTTCTAAAAATCATGTTCTTTCAAATCTTTCTTTTGAGCACAAGAAAGAATAACTTTAAGCCCTACTGCTGACATTCATTGTATGGACAAAAATATCTTCATCATATTTAATATAATAACAATGTGTATATATTTTTGGTATCAAAGCCAGGACAATATTTTAAATTCTCAGTCTCTTTCCTAATTGCTTGTGCAAGTACCTACATGCCCATAAAGTCTGGGAATATTCAGTAGGGTATTCATGCAATTTCCCTCTGCATGCACTTGTAAATTAGTATGTTTTGCTATGGATGTAATGCGCCATGACATGTAAGTGAGATACGAGAGTTCATTTAATGGCAGCTAAGAAATCATCAGAAAGATTTCACATGGCTTACTGACTTAAAACAAGAGATTTTGCTATTGTGATATAAATCGTGCATACTAATACACGTTGCTTATAAACTGAAAGCTCATTAAATGAGGATCTCCTGGTCTGAAGCACAAAAGTGCCCTTGAGGAAAAGATACTAATAATTACTTTGAATGCTGTACTGTCATCTCTGCTTATCTCTGGATTTGCTGGTGTAAAGCTATCGATTTATAATGAGTTTTCAATGTCTTTGTTTTTCTCAGCTCCACCAAAATCAATATCTGTTGAAGCAGCAAATCAGCCAGCTCGGTTCAGTCGCTACGAGGCTCAAAATTTCACGCTTGTTTGCATTGTAACTGGAGGAAAACCTGCCCCCGTGGTTAGTAAAAGAATTAAAAACAAGTTCTAAATTAAAACCTAAATAAAGATGGATATGTACAAAGCAGAGGTTATTTAAATGGAAATGTGTTTCTTTGTAGTTTAGTGGTAACTTTTCGTAATTATGTCGCTCAGGTGTACTTTAAGAGGGATGGAGAACTTCTTGAAGTCCACCCTTTTGCGTCTGCTGAGAAAGTGGAAAACAGAGGCTTGCTCGCTGCCTTGGATAACCAGCCGCTTATCAGTCGAGAACTGGATGATACTAAAGTGCAGAAGTCTCTTTCTTTCCTGGGCCCTTACAGCGAGCCAGTACGTCTGGATAAGGACCGGCCCCAGCGCAGCTACACGTCTGGGGCCCCTAGTCAGGAGGAAGCCAGTCCCACCACAGAGGTCATCCCAGAGACTGTGATCAGTCGGGAGTTTCCCCGCTGGGTGCTGAGCTCAAGCCCGATGTATTATTTCAATCATACACAGTCTGAGCTTCATGACGGTACTTTGGAAGTCCAAGCTATGCTGACCTGGCACTTGAACCCACAGCTGGACAATGAGGCTCTGTTTACCTGTGAAGTCAAGCACCCTGCTCTTTCAATGCCCATGAAGGCAGAGGTTACGCTCTGTGAGTGACACTTGATATATAATACAGTTACTAAGGGGGTCTAAAGGCCTGTTCGCACCAAGGTCAATAAGTATAACAATAACGTTCTAAAAACAGCACCACAGCTATAACGATAAAGACACAGAGAAACAATATCATTGGAATAGAATGATTTTTCCAGCAACAGACAATTTTGTCCACTGGTGTGAACGCTAATGTGTTTATCTTTAGAGTTATTGTTCTTGGTGTGAATGGGCCTTATGTTTATTAGAGTTTTTTATTTAATATTTTAACTATGTTTGCTCCTTTTCCCTGTTTTTTACATTCAGATTGCCTTTATTTGAATGTAAACATTTACTTAGCAAAACAACTAAAGCAAATTGCAAAATGAAATTTAATTTATATCATTTCATTATAAAATTCATTAAAAAAAATTCTGATATTTTAATTGACTTTATTTCTTATTGGTCTTTCTGATATATGTATAAGAATTTGTTCTTTAATATTTTTACCAAATTAGATTAAACCTTACTGACTGTTTACACAGGGTATAACAACTTTCAAAAAATGGGAATATTTTGACGGAATTTGAGCAGCATATTTACCAAATATTGTATTTCTTTTGATTGAAGCTTATGCACATTGTCAAAATGATCTACACTTAACAGTCAGTTCCAAGAAGTAATTCAAAACTTGTGTTTGTGTGTGTGTATATATACACATATCTATATATGTATGTGGAAGACCTTGACTCTGTATCTTCTGACATAATGACAACTTTTCTCACTGTTTACAAGCTGCTCCAAAAGGCCCGAAACTCTCTGTGGCACCAAGCAGAGCGCAAGTGGGAGACACGGTTCGCATCAAAGTGGAAGGATTCCAAATGGGGCCCAAAGCGGTACAATCATTGAAAACAAGAAAAGTTTGTAATATATAAAGTGGTGCAAAATAATTATTTGCTCAGAATGCAACTTAGTGCCGCTATTCATATTTATTTTGTCTAAAGCAGAATATGCCTACTCTAATTTGCTCGGCAACAGCAATGGCTAATGTTCTATGCTATAAAGCCTACCAATGTCTTTTGGAAATGTTAAACTAAATAATTAAGTTGCTTTTGATGATTTATAGTGAACCTTAAATGTCTTTGAGAGCTTTTTTTGAAAACTGTTTAAAATTCTCTTCAAGTACAAAATACATGAGCAAACAAATACTGTCAGAGGTGTTTAGTAATGTATATAAATGATTAAAACAGTCTCCCTAGCAACTCCTCAGAAATATTTTGGCTTTGTTTGTAATGTTTCATACTCGCAGGGCAAAAAATATAAACTATATACTCTACAGGGTATAACCATGCTCAGTGTTTAAGCGTTTAATGAATATTTGAGTTTTCTCTTTGTGCTACAGAATAAAGTGTTTCCAGAGCCTCTGTTCACATGGACACGTGTGGGAGGACCCCTGCTGGATGGAAGTGAAGAGAGATTTGGGAAAATACTGGTTCTGGAGAGAGTCCCAGCTGAGCTCAACGGATCCATGTATCGATGCACGGTTCAAAACCCTTTGGGATCTACCAACACTCACACACGCCTCATAGTATTTGGTCAGTATACTAGAAGATAAGATGCATCACACATAATTCAAGTGGTCTGTAGCCAACACTCAGACGCCTCATACTGTTCGGTTTCTACCTAAGATGTGTCTGCTTCACAATGCTGGACCCACATCTGACGCTCAGAGCGACTTGTCTTTATCCAGCACTCGCATGCATTAAAATCTTTAGACCATTCCCAAACATCCTTATTTCTCACAGTATTTTGTTTGTACTCAGTAATTAAATGCCCCATGCTGTTTAGTCAGATAAAATCACAGTAAGCTATTTATTTTCAAAAGACATCACAATGTTTGATCAGTAGGCAAGAAAAAACAACTACAACTGTGTGCACATAGTGTATGGTACGTTTCTGATACCAGCATGCATAACCATTTATGGACTTAAAATTGCACTCAGTAATGTTGTTTCTTATTAAAATGTTGTATTTTTAAAGTGTTTTACTCTAAGTACAAATAGCCCACCTTGCTGGTAGAGGCTATTTATGCTAACTCTGCCCGGCAACGTGCGATTGGAACAGTCAACACTACAAAAGACACATAGCAAAAATCAAGACCAATAGCGTAGACTGTAAAATGTGTTGTTTTTTTTGACACAATCATATTTCCCCCTTTTCAAATCTCACAACACATCGGAGGGACATTTATTTTCAATAAAAATTAAGGACATAATCCAAAAGTTAAAAATAAAGGAATGGGTAGGGTTAAGGTACAGTATGTGTCCCAATAAGGTGGGAATCCATTTAATAATTTCAATTAAAATGTTAATTTACACTCAACACGTTATTATTAAGTATTTTTTATGATATATTACAATACTGAGGTGCAGATAATTGACACTACTTGCAATAAGTAGTATAAATAGCAGAAACCAGCTATTTTAACAGCGTATAGATTCTATTTACACTGTTAAAATAGCATATCACTGAAAATGCTGCTGTTTTAATTTAGTGTAAATAGAATTAATTGCTATTTGCATTAGTGTAAATAGCATCCATCTCTATTCGTACTTAGTGTAAATATCATCAATTCCTAGGACAATATGCTAGCTTCACTTAATCTAATAGCATATATTAGTCTACAATAAAACCAAATGCTAAAATGCTTACTTGGGTTTTTGGTTATTGGTTTTGCCCTTCCGCACTATGGCTGAAAGCAAATAGTGCAATATCAGTATCATATGGAGCATTATCTGCTAACTCTTATTTGTGTGATGGTGCATCGACACCACTACGTGACTGTAAAGATCCATGATGACCAGAATATCAGCAAGTCCAACACCTTTAAGGTTACATCTTGCTATGCTTTTTTCTATGTGTTAAGTTTTTATTAATAACTTTTAGCCAACATTTTAACTTAAGTTCACTTTTTTTTTTTTTTTACAGAAAATCCCAGGATCAAGAAGGAGACTAAACGTCTGAAGTGTAAGGCACAAAAACATCCTACACATATCCAACATATCCAACAATATTGCAGATAAACCCTCACCGTGACTGTTAAATAATTTTCAGTTGGCGATTCTGCTGGAGACATGCTTGGGCCCTCACTGATGCTGCTGCTGTTGTCATTGACTCTGGAGTTAACATGAGCACTATGGGATGCGCTTTCCATTAGTACCCTCTCTGATACTCTGTCAGCTCCTCTGCCATCTCTCTCGCTGTCCAGCAGCTACGCTATAATCCAGGACTGAGATTGCTGCAGAGAAATATGTGCTCAGAATGAGAACGATAAGATCAACCCTCCCTGTCCACCCCAGCCATGTGACAACGGTTCAGCTCAGTTTGTTCCGCACCTGTTTGGTCACAGTACAGTGACATATTCATGCTTTGACTTCATTTTCTACATTGTATTTGTGCACAGCTGTGTTGCAGAAAAGGATTAGAGTGAAGTGGAATGGGACGGCCCATGTAGCCTACAGATAATCCTGGACATACATTACAGCTTTCATCATTCTAAACAGCTTATTGTAATGTCATTTCATTAATGTTGTTCTTTATATCCGAGCTGTTGAGTGCAAAATCACTTTCTTGATATCATGGCTGAAGCTATTAAATGTTGAGAATGAGATTCACCTACTGCATATGACCTCTAGATGACGGTATAGATCTTCAGACCGTATCATTTTTTATGCCTAAAATGTCCAGACCCTTTTGGCTGGTGCGCAATGAGAAGTTCCTCAAGCAGTTATGTAATGCATTATAGCTCAACGTCATTATCTCTGCAGTGAACAAGGTGTTGCTACACGTGGTAAAGAATAATTAAAGGCAACTTTTGAAATGTATTTAAATTCTTATCTTCTGTTTGTACAAAATTCGTACAAAATGTAGGGTAAATTATGGCGTGACAGTCTACAGCGTCCAATTTATTAGTATAAAAGATTGACGCAAACCTCCATAAGGAAATTAAGTGTTGAGGAAATGAATGACCTGAGTTGTGACGTATGGAAGGGCCATGCGTCGACGCGAAATATGGCGGCAAACGAATAGGTTGTGGGTGGTAATGAGCAATGCAAAAATGCTAAATTATTTTATTTTATGCACAAGCAAATTTGGGGACACAACACAAGTGCAATATTAAATTCTTGGTGATCCGTGTTCAAAGAAGCTGTAAAATGACTAAACGAGGTAATATGCTAGATTATGGTAATGAGCTAACAAAAAATATGTTCTGGTAATGTTAAAATGTTTTTATAGAAATTAAAAAAAAAAATTATAGAAAAAAATATTTTCATATTAAAATTCAATTTTTATAATTTTGCAAACATTGTGGGGATGCTACAAAAATCAATTAAC
>JAUMHI010000069.1:8635446-8681675 GCA_032359435.1 Enteromius unitaeniatus
GAGAGAGAGAGAGAGAGAGAGAGAGAGAGAGAGAGAGAGAGAGAGAGAGAGAGAGAGAGAGAGAGAGACGTCTCACATGTGACAGTTCTTCACTCGTAGGTAGGTAAGGCACTTGGCACGCTGATGGACCTCCTCTGTTAGACCTGTTTGCACTTCAAGGGACTTGTTACAGACCAGGAGAGCTGGACGCATTTCCAGTTACTCAGAGAACTTCAGCGTGCCTTTTGACAGCTGACACGTTACAAGCACACTCGCTTCTTACGAGCTTGTTTTAGCACACAAACTCGACAGAAAGATCGGACTGTCTGAAAGTCATGATGGAGATGAAAGTGCTGGGATGCGCGTTACTTTTTCCTGTCCAGATCTTATTTTGCTTATTGAGGGCGATCGTGCGCTTCTTTACGCGCCAGAAGCGCAGAGATCTGGGCACTGATGTGGTCCTCATCACTGGAGGTGGAAGAGGAATCGGTCGTCATCTGGCGAAAGAGTTTGCCAAGCAAGGAGCAAGAAAGGTAAGGCTGCGTTAGCGTTTTTATTGGGTTTTTTCTATTATTTCTTCTATTATTTAATTTTGTAATTTTTATTTTTTATTCTTCCGTATACGTTAATTTAGTGCTTGATCAAGGGCCGCATATAGAAAATAAAATTGAGCTTAAAAAATATATATATATATATATATATATTAGTATGTAATGTATTGCGAAATGTAAACTTTCAAAGCGCAGTCTGAGGTTAGACTCGCGCAACACGCGAGTATCTAAAGAAACGTATTTATTTACAAATCTTTTTTTTCTTTTTAAACAAAACAACAAAGTTGTGTGATATATTTGCGATTCTTTGCTAATTGAATCAAATGAAACATAACGTCGAGGCTATCGGTGTAACTCCGGCGCGCGAGCGGCGTACTGTTGTTATGGTTACCTCATCTCGCTGATGTCGCTTCTTCTCCAGGTGTGTGGCGACAGGTGAATTAATATCACTTTCAAAATTGCTCTCCCTTTCGGACATGGATTAACTGAGTTATAAAAACTGACAACACACAATAGGCTACTCACATACGTTTTAAAGTAAGAAAGAGACATATATAAGTAATAAGCTCAGCTCTATGTGCCTATTAGACACTTTCAAATGTGCGCATATTTTCTTCTGTTACATAATTGATCGGTTTGTTTATTATTTAAGCATTACTGACAACCAAACAAAACCAGTAAGGGTTGTGTTTACCTTCACATAGCAGTAAACACACCTTTTTAGTTATGTAAACACACTTTGAAATGGCACAGTGTGGTTTTCCAGTCAACCTGTTGCTGCCCTCATCTAAAGCCTTGAGTTCTGTTTCATATTCCTCCTGCACTCAAACACAGGTGTTTCCTAAGCCTTTATGTCTTTACAAATGCCAGACAATGGGCTGCTGACAGGCATGGCTGTTTTGTTGAACTCAACTCATGTGTGACTCTTTAACCTTCCAGGCAAGTTCAAAGTCCCCAGAACGGTCACAAATAATCTTATTTATGTTATTATGATTATTGTCAACAAATGTAACAGATACTTTATGACTCTTACCAAGAATAGAGCAACACTGCTAAATGTTAAGAATATCAAGTGTCGGGAAGAGTCTACATTAATAGTGTGCGTGTGAGGGAGTGAATGCATATGTGCTGCATTCATGTGTGTGAATGTGCGCCCAACATGTGTAGGTGTGTGAATGGATCAATTGCTAGGGGGTGTAGTGGGCAGAGAAGCACCTTGCAGATTGGTTACCACAACCAAGTTCATTGGCAGGTCAGCCAGCTTTTGCAGAGCAGGGCTGATGATGTCATTTGTGTTATTGTGTGGGCTGCTTACGGCTGAATCCCAGAGGAACAGAATCAAACGGAAAGCCAGCGGAGCTGAGGCCGTGTATGAAAGTCAAGTCAGGCAGACACAAGTTAGGCCTCCTCAATTAAATATTGGTCAAATGTGTTTTATTATTTAAGGAGATTAAAATAGGATAAAACTAATTTAGTCTGTGAGTTTAGAAACCCTGAAAAGCATTACAATATTTGAATATGTAATTATGTTCTACAAGTTTATGTAAATGAAGAAGGATGAGAGGTAAAGGTGAATAGAGGCTGGCACTCCCATACTCCCAGCTGGGCTTTGGCCCATGCCTGACCCCTCTGGGCCAGCACTAATGGGTGGGGCGTTAGGCTGCCCCTGCCCATATCTCCCAGTGGCTCTGTTGCTTGAACTTTTACTGATAATGGGACATGTGCTGTTTGTGGCATTGGTGGGACATGAGTCAGGCCGTGTGCCACATGAGAAAACATATCTGTTGCTTGCTTGCCTGTTACTCTATCAAAATAATATTTCATATAAAGGAAATCAAGACAATTTTTATAACTATTAAGACTTAAAAAAAAAAATTGCACTGTAAGTATATATTGTCCTACATAGGATTTTGGGGATAATGGTGCCTCTTCAGAATATTGTGCCATATAGGAAACACCCCGGGTTTTCTATTTTAATTTATTTATCAGTTGTCTCATGCCCCAGATATGTTGTAGCATTTTCCTGGCAAGCAGGGAAGAACCCTAGATGGATTATTTAAATTTATCTTATTTTTTGTTTTTTTTATTTTATAGGCCACAGGCAAAGAACCATCCTGGATAGAATAATTTTCTGTGGTCCTAGGCTTACCAAAGATGCTTTAAAATTTTCCTGGCAAGCAGAGAGAACCCTAGACGAATTAATTTAATTTTACTTTTATTTTAATGATGTCCTGTGTAGGGCTACCACCGTTTTCTGGTAGAAAATTGCTGGAGCGTTTTCCTAGCAAGCAGGGAAATACCCTAGATGGATTATTTTTCATTTAATTTAATTTTTATTATTTAGTGTCACAATGCTAAAACATAAAAAATAAACAATTGGGGTGAACCGGACATGTCGTTGACAGTTTATGTGAGATTCCCCCAACTAATGCTCTCCCCTGAGAGACTTTGAATACGGAAGGGTTCCTCCGAAGGTCAGAACATGTGACTGTTTTATGTGTGTATGTTTGTTTATGAGGTTGATTGAGATTGACAGGATGGGGAGGGGATGGACTCATCCTTGTGTTCATTACCTCTCGCTGACCTTTCTGAGTAATGGATCTAATACACAGACCTACACAGCCTGACCCTGTCCTCTATCACTCTCACTGGCTCTCCCTAAACCTAGTGTATAATGATAAAGAAATACTTCATTTTGTAACTCCTTAAAGACCTTAACCTACATAAATGTATAGCAATCATATATAATACATCATCATAGAGTTGTCCCTCAATGTTAACAATGTAAAAACTCCTCTTGTTGTATTGAAAAGTGTAAATGATTTTCTGCATTTACTTTTTTTTACGCATTTACAGGTGATTTTGTGGGGCCGCACAGAGAAATGTTTGAAAGAGACATGTGAGGAGATATCCACGACCGGAACAGAGTGCCATTACTTTGTGTGTGATGTGGGCAACAGAGAGGAAGTGTACCAGCAGGCCAAAGTGCTCAGGGAAAAGGTATGTTTAAACTCTTCATTCCTTGTCTCAAGAGATCAAAAAATATATTTTAGCTAAAACGACTTTACATAGAATCCCCCCATCTTAAACAGCTAGTCCTGTGGCTTTTGTTTGGTAAGGTGTATTATCATTCTCATATTTTCATATTATATTATCATTTTAGGTATCAGAAGGGTGCTCTCTAGCACCCCCTTTTGTGGAATGTTTAAGTATTTTAGTGCTTTCTTGTATGGGATCCTTGTTCATGTTTTTTTAATTATTATTATTATTTATTTAATGTTATATCATTTATATTTGTTTTACATAATGTTGTTATTATTATTATTATTATTTGTTATTATTTTATTCTATATTTTTGCCTGCATTGTATTGGTTTGGGATACACGTAATTTAAACAATTACTTTCTTTACATTATGGTTTTTGGTTTATGTTTATTAATGTTATTTTAGTATATATTTTTCTCTGCTTTGGTATGTATATTTGGCATATTTGGCATCTTTTATTGTATCCTTGGAACCAAAATAATCAAATGTTACACACAGTAAATGTGACTCTATATGGATGCTATGTGGTCTCACACAGGTCGGGGATGTCACCATTCTTGTCAATAATGCAGCTGTTGTCCATGGAAAAAGTCTTATGGACAGCGATGATGACGCACTCCTGAAAACCCAGCATATAAACACACTTGGACAGTTCTGGGTAAAAGACTAATCAATATCTTAACTTACTCACTGCTCAAATGTCTGTCAATTTATTGCAGTGCAGTAACCGTGCTTTGAACCTACCATGAACTCTAGATACTCCTTTGTGTTTTGCAGAACGTTTGTCAGTTACTTAACGTTAAGTCACTTGGCATGCTGTAATTCTTGGAAGCGTTCCTCATCATTTAAGCATGTTTTTGCCAAGAGAGAAAAAGAAACAGCATTCCTCGCATAGAACAGTTACAGACAAAAATATAAGAGAGATTCACAAACAAAAGTGAATGGTCCTAAAAGAACAGGTGGTGAAGTGTAACGTTTAGAAGAAACGGCCTGCTTGAAAGATCTAGACTACAGGCAGTCATAGTCAATGAGACCGAGAGCTGATCATCTGAGACTTTTGCTGCAGTAGTAGCTCATGCTGAGGATTGCTGTAATATATTGTTGTACTAATCTCAAACACATGGCGTTTTTTCAATGCCAGTTTTATATAGAGTCTTGCAGAGGAGCCATCATCTGACTTGAGATCAAACACTGAATGTGGGCTCATATTTCTGCTGAGCCGGTCAAATATGTTTGTTGACTTTCACCAAAGGTAGTCTAGAGAATACTAGACATTTAACACATTCCCGACCCCGAAGTTCTGAAGCTTTCATTGTTATTGTTGGATTTTCCAGAAGATGATTGAGGGAACAGAACAATGTGTAATTGTGTCTGTCTCCCCCGCAGACCACGAAAGCATTTCTGCCTCGCATGCTGGAGCTATGCAACGGCCACGTGGTGTGCATCAACTCCATTCTCTCCCTCTCCTCCATCCCTGGAGCCATCGACTACTGCACGTCCAAGGCCTCGTCTTATGCCTTCATGGAAAGCCTGACGCTAGGCCTGCTGGACTGTCCAGGAGTGGGCTGCACCACTGTGCTTCCCTTCCATACCGACACAGAGATGTTCCAGGGCATGAGAGTTCGGTAATGAGCTGCTGGAGATGATAAACATGAAGACCTAGTTAAAATTTTAAAAAGTGGTCCATCATCCAGTGAAATCATGTTTTAGGTTCCCTAAGCTGTTTCCTCCTCTGAATCCTGAGATGGTGGCCGAACGCACTGTGGAAGCTGTAAGGACCAACACTGCCTTTGTTGTCTTGCCATGGACCATGCACTTTCTTGTCATCCTCAAGAGGTGAGACTACCTTCAGAGCAGAATAACATTTTTATTAACAATTTCTCAATGCTTTATATGTTACTTATTTCAACTGGCTGCACATAACCTCTCGATTTCTTCAGTCTTTTGCCCCAGTCTGCCCTGGAAGAGATCCATAAGTTTTCAGGAAGTTACACCTGTATGAACACATTCAAAGGACGGACTTAAACTTTGAAGCAGTGTGAGACTGTGAAAAATCCTCAAAACCATTTTTTAATGCAAAGCAAGCACTACGTCCAGGAACATCAATCTGTTGCTTTGTGGACGCAAAAAAAAAAGACTGTGAAAGGCTCATTGGGAACAGCATATCAAGGTGGATCGTTTTCCCAGGAACTGTTATGTCTGCGAGTTTTACTTGGATACATTTGGATTTGTTGCCCTATACTGGACTGCACACAGGCATGTAGGTGAACGTGTTCTTTGGATATTGTGATCGTAAGGAGCACAAACTGTTACAGTTAAAGGGATAGTTTACCCATAAATGAAAGTTACCCCATGATTTACACAACCTCAAGCCATCCTAGGTCTATATGACTTACACATTTTGAATTATATTTAAAGACTGGACATTTTTTACTGTAAATTATACCTGTAATTACCCGAAAAAGGAAAGTTATATATACGCAGGCTTGAGGGTTAGTAAATCATGGAGTAATTTTCATTTTTGGGTGAACTATCCCTTTAATAAAGAAATGGTTCTTACAATGCTCTGAGGTTTTCATCAGGGCTCGTTTTCCCTTGTAATGGGTGACAAGGGAATTTGATAGATTTTCTTTGATTTTAAGAGCATTTTTGTAACAAAAGATCAAGATCAAGTCTTTAACCACATACGGCAAATGTATATATATTTTTTAAATATTTATATTTTTAAAGTTGCTAATATAGATTTTCAGTAAATTTCAGTAACTTTTAGTTTTTTCTCATTTATCTTTTGGCCATTTTGTTTTATATTTCTATCCAAAAGTAATACTGTCCAAAACAAACATAAAAATATATATAAATTTTTGCATTTACTCAAGTTAAGATCGTAAGTGTATGTTCTTTCTCAAAGTACATTTTGTAATATATTTTGAATTTAAGCAGTACAGTTTACCGCGTATATTAGAAATATATTTTGGCCGGGGGGGGGGGGGGATTATATTTTGTGCCGTATGGGACTTGTTTAAAGTAATTCCAGCACGTCTATCTTCATTTTACGGCCAACTTCAAATAAACAGTATTTGAGCTTAAAAAAACCATGGTGAGTGTTATTTTGTGGGTGTTCATGTTGGTTTGAAAACAGGGAAGTGTCAGTCCCTGGCAGTGTGCTTGTTCTGTCTCTGCCAAAACTCACAGGCATTTCATGGTCAGCATTCCACCACTGCAGGCCAGCCAATCGTGAGCTCGTTGTACACTAGGCAGGGTTGTCATAACACTAACTCCACTAAACAGGAAAGCACACTGGAGAGGGGTCAGCCACTGGAAGACTAACATATGAATCTAGAACTTGTCATTTTATTCAGCTTTGTCACTCACACCTAGAACGGCTGATGTTCGCTGTCGATTCAGTATTGCACCAAACAGATGGGTAGGTAATGCAGTGCCTGTTCACAATTTTCTCCTACGCCTCGATTTGCCAAGTTGGATGCAAGATCTAAGACTGTGTAACCTCATAAAATCAAATCTACTGGCAGATGTTTTTTTCTTTCGCCGTCTCTCCCTTAAAATTCTTTCCATGCGGTGCATCCCTGCTGCAGTATAAGAGGACAATAGAGTGTTATCAAAGCACACTGGGGACTAAAACTGACATGCAACAGGCACGAAGCAGCTATTGCAATTATGTGATTACCAATTCACATCACATTTTTCATTCCACACTCTGCTGTTATTTTGTGGCTGGAAGGAAAAGTTACTTTCTGATAAACTATATGAAATAAATAATGTATGCTGTGGGGCTGGGGGAATAATCACCAAAAATGTTGTATAACACAAATGACAAAAACTGAAGAATGAGTCTTGGCCTGTCTAACGGCAATGATGGACAGTGTTGAGAGTGGGATCAGGACATGAAACTGTGTCATGGAGTGCATGTGTGTTGGAGAAGTCAGCTCAAGTCTCAGGGGGTGAGTTCAGAGCAAGGTTAGCCAAATAGTAGATAAATCTGAGTAGGTTGTTGGACAGACAGCTCACCCTGTGATGAACCCTTTGCCCAGGAAAAAGAACTGCTTAATGTGACCCAGCACAGGTGGAAAAGAAGTAGAAATTGGTACTAGGAGAATTGGTAGGGCACATGGTAACTCGTCCCTATTGTAATAGATAACTTCAGGGATGTTGAACATATGCCGTAAGCTTTCACAGGTTTGTGAGATCATATTTGAACCAGATTTTGTCAAGACTGGTCTGTGTTACCACATATTGTACTTGTTTGTTTGAACACATGTGTTTCTTATGACAGCATCTCATTAACGATAGCACGCTTAGACATCTATGCAGTGCATGAATGCTAAATGTTAGCAATAGCAGCATTGTTCTTTTCTGTGTTATTAGTCCAAGCAGGGCAGGGCTGTGTGGCCACTGCACATCCATCTTTAATGAGTGTCACCCTGAGGGAGGAGACCATTGATCTGACATCACACTGTCAATCAAGAAGAAGAATGTACAGTCCCTGCGTATCTGCTCTTAGTAGTAGACAATTAGCTACTACCCTCACATAGAATTAAGGATGGATAGTATGCACATTGGGGTTTGAAAATGCAGCTGTTTAACTAAAAGAAACTTCTTTAAAATTAAAAATAAAAAGTGTTAAAGAAAATGGCAGATTTTTTCTCACTTTAAATACATTTTAATAGCCTATATTTAAGTTACTGCTTTCAGAAACACTGGATCAAGCACATGTAAAGAAGAGCTATAGAATATCTACAGTATATATAGAACTATATATATACGCATGTGTAAAGGCAGCCTATCAAATTAATAAGAAAAAAGCACACCAAAATATTACCATTATCAGAAAAAAACACAATTATTACAAATACTGTTAAACCATAACCTTTATTTTGCTTTATACATTTGCATATTAAAACAAATGAAATATACACACTATATTTACTTTGCATATTTGTGCAGTTATAGAGGAAACCAGCTTTGTAGGTTGTATTCAACATATTAATATTTAAATAGCAGACAACTTAGAAAACACATTGGGTGTACTGTTTATATTATCCTACATTTTATTGAGCAGTGTTTCCAGAGGCACTGTCACGTAAGTTAAAAATCTTTTTTATTTTTTAGATAAACCAGTATATGTGCACAATTAGGTTAAGCGAGGAAGGTCATTCTCCAAAAGAGAAAACATTAATAGTGTCTGATCTTTGGTAGCAACTTGTAATAACTTAAAATGAATAGCTTCGTTCAGTGAAACTTCTTGAATGACTTGATACTGTTCAGTTTAAAAAAAGAGAGTAAAATAAGTGTTTGAGATGGGGAAAAATACACAACAGCCTAGATTATTGTTTCTGTGAGCTGAAAATAGCAGATGACAAATCTTCATATCGATTGTACACACAAAAAGGCAGAGAATCATTATTTTATCAGCTACAGAACAGTTATTTTATGCTGAAAAATGTTAAAAGTGTTTCATATCTTACGGTTGAACTTGTAAAAGAAGTTTATTTAGTTAGAAACTAAATAGAAGGTAAACACGTTTTTGCGGGTGGACTGCATTTGGAGAAGTGAAAAATGCAATGACAGTATTTACAACACTCATTCTCCGTGTTGTGTTTGTGTTAATGTTGGCTCACCAGGGAATGGTGAGAGCAGCTTGACTTTCCTACATTTGTATCAGTGCAATTCAATCATTTAATCAACCTCCAATCACTCACATACTCAGAGCAAAATTAACTTTCTTTTAAAGGCAGTTTTGTACAGCAACCCAAGATTAATTTCATACCATATTCTTATTTTCAACATTATATATACATGGCAGATAATCCTATAGGTCTGTGCCCATCTATCTATGTACATAGAGGATCTATACACAAACATATACAGTGTCACAATAGCCGTGTACATCTAGCGACAAACACCAGTTATTTTACCAATGGTAAAACGTATTAATTATACTTTTAAGGTTTGCAAGAAACTTAAAAATACTTGCATTTGTTCAAGTTAAATATGTGCTTGCGGGAGCTTACAGCAGCCCCTCTAGACTAGTTTGCATCACTGAACAAACCACATGCTGTGTGCATGTCCCGTACACTGGCTTAAGTGGGTGATCACGCTCCGCTGATTTATTACTATCCTTTCACAGAAAACAGAAAAAGGAAGTAGTTGAAAAATGAGCGAGAAACACCTTCTACCCTGCAGGTCAGTGTAGTTAAGAGTCTAATAATAAGCTATCTTCATTCTCACTGGGAGGCAGCATGAGCTGCTGTTCATAATAAAGGCTCTTGGCGTAATTGATTTCTTGGGAAATCTTGATGGCAAGACTTTCACTTTTCACATGGACCTAAGAAGAAACAACAAATGACATTTAGAGTTGGACATTTGTTGACGCATGATGACAAGTGTCTCAGCAAAATCTTGTGTTATGTATTTATATAAAACAGTAATGAAATCTCACTAATAATGGAAAATGAATTCCCAAAGATAAATATTGCACCATATGTGACCCTGGACAACAAAACCAGTCATAAGTTTCTGAATTTAAGATTTATACATGATCTGAAAGCGGAATAAATAAGCTTCCCATTGAAGCATGATGTGGATGGATAGGGTAATATTTGACCGAGATACAAATATATGGAAATCTGGAATCTGAGGGGACAAAAAAAATCGAAATGCTAAGAAAATCACCTTTAAAGTTGTCAAAATGAAGATTTTATCAATGCATATTACTAATCAAAAATTAAGTTTTAGAAATTGAGTAAATACCTTCATGGAACATGATCTTTACTTACTATCCTAAGGATTTGTGGCAAAAAAGAAAAATCAGTAATTTTGACCCATGGAATGTATTTTTGGCTATTGCTACAAATATAGCCCAGCGACTTAATACTGGTTTTGTGGTCCAGGGTCACATATGTGAAGGGACACATCTCTTACCATAGGTTTCTGGTGTGATGGACCTGGAATGGCCACTCCACTACTGGTACTTTCTGCTTTCTTAGTAAGTTGTACATATACTTTCCCATGGTCCTTGGACACCAGACAATGATAGAGGTCATCATATTTGACCTCCAAAAAGATAGCTTCACGATCTGCAAATTCTCCTGGCTTGAGGAAATATACAACTTTGGAGGAGATCAGCACACAGTACGTGTCTATGGGTTCCACTGCAATGAAACTGCAGAAGAAAACAGGCATATGATCGTTACATCATCGCTTTACAAAGAACAGAAATGGTGTTATGCCCTGGCAAAATCTGGGTTAATTCAATTTAAATTGCATAATAGCAAAGCAGATGTACTAAGACTCAATTCAGAACGAATTCACTCCCAGATTCTAATGCAAATCTGTAAAAAATTATTAACTCTGCGGAAAATGAAAAAGGATTAAGTTAAGCAAGCTATTTAATATACAGACTACGTTCAGAGAAGTGAAGATTAGTATATCAAATTAAGCAGGAAATAGAAAGGAAAGAAAGGCCGAAAGTGTGCAGGCTGCAGCTGAGAAGACTAATGGCCTTTGTGGCACCTCTGAGGAGAGGGGTCATGTGGGCCAACAGGGGGGTCTGCTGATCTGGATGGATTAGCCTATTTGGTGATAAATGTCTTTTCTGTCTCACTTGGAACACAGAAACAAGCCCTAATCCTTCCACCTAAAAATAACGTACCAACATGTTTGGGATTCTAGAAATAATCTAGAAAATGTGCCTACATTCAGGAACAGAAGAATTTGGCAGAACAATTTATCCTGGCATTACCATCAGACACGGTACTCACTATTCAGAGTGGATATTGTCCGTTAAGTGAAAGAGCTGTTCTTGTCCATCTGCTTGAAGGGAGGAGAATCGAGGCAGCAGCCCCTGAGGGCCCTTACAGCAGCGCGGCTTCCTTACTCGCTGCACGCTCAGCCTGAAGCAGACACACAAAACACATAAGGATCATTACTTACAAAACCAACAGCCTTGAGGGTTAACTTTGGGGAATCCAAGTTGGAAAGAAGCACCTTTTTACTGGAAAGACTGGACCTTTTTTTTTTTTCCTCGTTCCCCCCCATTTCCCGTTAACGAGTACAACCGAGTCTCTTGAAATAACACCTGTTGTGGCACAATCCAAGAAACCCACATACTCAGACTCCTGCTATGCTTGTTAAGGTGATATCCTGCCAACATATCATGTAATCCAACTCCGTTACACATTCAAGCACACTGTGGTTATAGGTGTGCAGATGATGGATGGTCAAGAGCATGATAGCTACTGGTGGCCCTAGCAAAAGCTGATGTGACTGGTCAGCAGGCTGCAGTGCCAATGCAAAGCTTGGGTCTTGCTTCTCCTGCGAACAACCCCTCTCTTCTTTTCGGCTGCCACTGGTGGGCCAAGTGGAATTCCTACATCTGGCTTGAATCTGGGCCAGCAGGCATTTGATTAGAGCTGATGGTTTCCAGTTGATTCACAAAGACGGCAGTGTACTGCATTTCTCTGTTCTGTTTAAACTGAAGCCCAGATGAACGCAGCTGCCTCTGTTCATCAGGAACTTAGAATGCAAGGCATTGGGAAGAGAGGATAACCAAGGATGGACAAACCTGAAGTCTCAAAGTGGGTCACATTTGCAAGCCCTTTTGCATTTCACATCAAGTCTCTAATATTGAAAGCAAAATCTCAGTGACTCATTGAACTTGCTATAAACTCTACTGATGTCATGCAAAGAAAAACAGCAGCACCCTGGCAAAATTTAGCATTTGCAACTAAATCAAATATTCCGAAGCCACTGGTTACTTCATTATGGAGAATGTGGTGTTGTTTTTTCCTTAGAAAAGCCAGAACTTCCACATGGACTTGGCTCTCTTTTTGACAGCAAGCCACGGTTCATAATCATAACCGTAAGTCATGAGATCTGGCCCTGTACTTGACAGGGCTGTAACAGACCCACGGAGACTCTTAACCTCTCTTTTTCTCTCTCTCTCCAGCCGCTCCCACTGCTCTGGAGGCGATCAAGCACAATGCCCCGCACCCGATTGTGGAATTGGAACAATAGGGTTCAACTCTAGGTCAGGCACAGGGCTTGGAGCCCAGCCAGCCAGCCGTCAATGGGTGCAAACAAACAGCTCTTACTTCTTTCCGAGAAAGATCATAAGCAAAATGGAGTGAGGGCGAGCGTGATGTGGAAGGCAGCTGTATGTGGGTGTTTAACTGGGTTCTCCACTGCCACTAAAACCATGCCTGCTGGAATATAGGTCATCTCTTGTCATCCCAAAGAAAGGTCTGTTGGTTGTAACAAAGCTCTACAGCAGGTTTATGCATAGTTGGGTAACAGTTTTCATTTGTCTGTTTAAGGAAACATGCATGTCAATGCATGCATGTCACTGCTGTCTGTTCGAACAAGTGCATAATGTCAAGAACAACTGTAGTCTGATTGAAGCAGTGGTGTCAAAGTCTGCTCTTAGAGGTGCACTATCCTACAGTGGGCAACGTCTTGAAGTTTACTAGAAATTCCTGAAAATTGTGTTGGGGCAGGTTGGAGCTAAAGTCTGTAGGTCATTGGCTGTCCAGGATCAGATTAAAGTGTATACGTGCTGTGTGAAGCGGAGTTAAAATCACATTATCAAAGTGTGTTTATTTTACTATGCAAAAGTCTGACTAAAATATCACACTTGACTTGTGGTGAGACATCATATTTTTTCATCTGGTATGTTTCAGGCTTGGCTGACTAATATTGCTTGTTTTTCTAATCTTATCTTTGGTTTAACAGGGCAGCTGAGGGTCAGACTGTGTAATTGTGTTGTATTTAATATGCTGAAGTTAGAATTAGGTACAGTAAGTTTACCAGAAATGCATGTTTCTTTTTTTTTTTTTTTTATATGAGCGAGACAAACCGCAGTTGTATTCCATTGTCTCAATTAAATGCCACAGAACAAGTACTGTCACCTTTTAGAGAGGAGGAATTTGAGGTTTACCTAACTTTATCCTTGATGCGTTTGCCAAAGGTGATATTCAAATGCACATCAAGAGGCAAACCACATGAGGGACTTTTTAATAAAGCTCGGGGTAATAGAAAATGCATTCTTTTCCGAACTGAACTGACAGTTAAAGGTGGGGAACAGGGTGCTTATTCAGTCAAAGTCTGAGCCCCTACTGCTGCCCCAGGCCAACCCCCAGCACTTCTTTGCCTTTGTTTTGAAATTGTAATTGAGCTGCCTCTGGAAGCCTGCCTGGATTGCATAGTGCAGTTGGGAATGGTGTATGTTATGTGTGTGTGTGTGTGTGTGTGTGCGAGCACGAGTCGGGGGGGATCTGGGGTCCGAGGAACTGATGTGGGAGGCTGAGTTCACTAGCAGGGCAGGAGTGCAAAAAGAATTGTGCGGACACTTCCACTATTCCTGACCTCGCTACAGTCTGTTTCTCATTTACTTGTTTATTTCCTGTTTGCAATTTTAGAGGGTGTGTATATTACATATTTCTGACCAGCAGGAGACAACCATCACTTCATTGTCACTACAGTGACACTACTGACAGTGTTTGCAAGAGAACGTGCAAAATGTTGGAAATATGAACATTTCAGACGGGAAGAGAAGAAAGCTCAACTGGGAATCACACTGGCCGGTTGTTGATGCATGTAAAATGATCCTTGAAGACAGAGCACATGTGAAGATTTGGTGCAGAAGTGCTTCCTGAGAATGTGTTATTGAGAACATGTAATAGCTGGGTCAGACTGTGTCCGCTGAGACCCACGAATCCTGCACATTTTCTGTGTGAACTCTGGCTGAACTCTTGGCCGCACTGTGGCAGGCACGCTCCGAATGCCTCTCTCTTAAACTCCCCCAGCTCTTCACTGCACAGTTCACCAGCAGGTCCCTTTTCCGCACAAAACACACACACACACGGCCCTCCTTCATTCAAGGGGAATAGTGAGAGGACCGGAAACTCATTCCTTCTCCAGTCGGAGCAGTAAAACCACAAACACTCCCCCCTGCACATATACATAGGCAAATGAAGAACAAATGGCTTTACATACCAGACTGCCAGTGTAATATGACCAGCTTTTGGGCCCCCTCATAAAACCTCAGGTAGAGCTGCTGGCTTTAGAGGAAGAAGTGAAGGTGAGACCCTTAAGGCAGCTCTTAAAACAGTGGGCAATTTTTTTGGAACAGTTTTGGACTGGGCTTTGGATCATTAGCAGGTGTTCATTAGCGTAGAGCTTGGATTGCCACAAGCTAAACTCATCAAAAGACAGGTGGGATTTATGGGCACATCAACAGAGAGGTCACGAAGGCTCTGCAAAGTTGTAAGAGCTATAAACATTGAACCACAGATACCCCTTTTCCACTGAAATGGTGCTGGAGCCATTGCTCAACTAGATGATTTACTCCTCTCATGTCCAGCTGAACAATGATGTCACTGACTGCATGACTACAAACATGCTGTATTACGGTCTTCATTTACCACTTCTAATGTTAGTAGTTTTAAGTAATTTAATGCAAATCACAATCTGCTTGTGATGCAATGTTTATAAGAATTAAAAAATATATATATTAATAAATTCCAACAAAATTGAAAATAAAGTGACTGGAGCCTCTGTAACATGTGCCAATGTGACTGGAGCCAATGTGACATTACTGGATCATTTCCAAAGTCTTGTTTTTCATCAATCTTGCCAGACTGATTTGCTGCTTTTGTTTTGAAACATTTTATGCTGTTTTCTATTCCAGCTCGAGCACAGGCTCTGGCACCCTATAGCTGTGAAAAGGGCCATGCAGGAGGCCACGGATAAGGCATTCATCTAAACATTTCTGTCATCTTTCATAACAAAAAAAATAACTGAATGCAAAGAAAATACCTGTTACTTAGGCTGGCCATGTCTCGGACAGTTTGTGCTGTTTCTGAGGCAAAATCCAGGGCTCCTGCCACAGGTTTTGTCACTGTGCCGACCAGTCCCTTCCCCAGACCAGAGAAAAATCCACTGACACCCCCCTCAGTCTTCACTCCCTCCACTGTTGATGTTATCACACTGGTCAGACCGCCAATGATGCCTACACAGCATTTAGTGTGAAATAGCAAGTTGGGTTAGTTTGATATGAGTGGATAAATCATGGTACAATATTGAGCATTTTTTAATGCAAATATTCGAATATACCATGAGCAAGACCATGAATCCCTGCCACAAGGTGCTCTCCGCTCGTCGCGCCATGATAGCGAATGCACTCTCGTTCAGTCTGATGGCGATTGTCCATTGTCTTGCCCAATCCATCTGATAAGGTACCAGCAAACTGCACAGACAGACATAACAGCAACCAAAGACTAAAATGAACAATGCATATTTTGTAGGGTGACCATACGTCCTCTTTTCCCCGGACATGTACTCTTTTTGGACCTAAAAAAGGCTACATTTCTTAATATGAGAAATTTAAGAAGTTGGTTTAGTTATATCATGTATTTTCTTTTTTTTTTCCTTTTGAATGACAAATATAGACTACTGATAAATGCTGATAGAAATAGAAATGTATAGAAAATACATTTTTATATATAGAATGCACATTCTAGTTTGCAGTTGGATATAGTCTATGTGTGTTCAAGATTTTTGGTCCAGAATCAGCCAATGCAAGGCAACAACACCACTGGCTTTTGTTGCCACTAGTTCTTTGAAGTCAGCTTGGTGTGTCTTGTGCTTATAATGTCAGCTATTGGAACAGTTGCTGACACTGGCCTTTTCAGTTAGTGAACCCCCCCCCCGGAGTGACCTGAAGGAGTGAACTGCCTGCAGTGACCTTAAGGAGTGGACTGTCTACTTTAAGACACATTCATGACTTATTGTGGGTCCCATTTCCTTTTCTCCAAATGTTTGTGTAGTTCTTTAACTGTTTTTCTATAGACTACAGTCCAAAAAAATCTGTAAGACCATGAAACATATCTCTACAATCTTAGTCACTGAAAATGGAAACATGATTTGTAAGGTGCCATATTCTGGGCAACCTCCATTGTTCTCATACACTTCCATTGCTGAGCTATGAGGATACACACCGATTTTACAGATAATTGATTTCACACACCATCTCATCCAGCTGTCAAATATATCAGGCTGTAATTTGTCTAATGGGGTGGTGCTTACCCCTCTTGGCACAGTTGACCTGACTTTGCCCAGTGTGGCCCCCCTTAGGTCCCCTGCAGGTGCCTCCTGGAAGGGAGTTTGTGTTACAGGCCCAGTGAGCTCCCTACTGAAGCTGGAGCATTTTATAAACACAGGCACATTCTGCAGAACTCAAGCGAAAGCCAGGCATGAACTTGGAATGACCCCTCTAAGCAAAGTCCCTGGTGAGTTCATCTGAAGGCCAGCTCAGATTCTCTGCTCCTCCTCCTCCTCCTCTTCTGCCTCCCTCTCTCACCCTCTTCCTTCCTTGGCTGTGAAATTATACCAATACATTTACCAGATATGAGTTTGTGGAAGGGAGAGGAGGATCAGAACACTTTCAAGTTTATGGCCCCTCACACCACCTCTGCTTGAGCCATTAGACCATCCTATCTCAAAGCAGGGCCCCTAGAGGTGTGCGAGAATGTGTTTCAGTGTGTCTACATGTGAGAAAGAAGATGTAAAAGAATGAAAACCACTGTGGCTGAAAGATGAGGAAAAACTGTACAAACTGATAATAAAAAGGTAGGCTAACTCCTGTTCACTGTGAGAGAGTGGCTTCGAAAAATCAGAAGACATTGCTTAATATGAATTTAAAAGGCACAGGCACATTGCAGTCAACAGAGCATGCTTTAGCTAAAATGCCTATTAAGAAAGGTCCAGGCCCTCATAAACGTAAAACTAACAACAGAGAATTCTTGAAGACTGTACATGTTCCAAAATAAATTCTGGGTGGCCACTGACATAAGTTACAAAAACTAATGGTAATCTTTGCAAACACAATAAACTTCGAACTTTCTAGGCACTTGATCAAACCAAAGCTCTCAAATGCCTTTTATATCTTTCATTAAAGTTTTTCCACCCCAAGCAGCACGACATGGAGCCTTATACAGTTGGTGGATGATTTTGGCAAAGCATTTTTATTCAAGCCGCTGGAAGTTCTCCAGGGGGAGTAATAATTTGTTTATACTTTTGAAATTGAGTTAGTGGCAAAAAGCAGCCAGAGAGAGGATTTTTTTTTTCTTTGCTAAACCTAAGCATTTCTTTAGTGGTTTAGTGAGTTATTTAGAAAGACCTTAAAAGATACTACAGCAATAAATCGGCTGAAGTCAAAGAAATTGACTGTTGCTACAACCTATTTTTTAAAATCTGTTTTGCTCCAAAATCTACTCTTAAATATCACCTAAAATACTGCAAGTTGTATATTTAAACCAACTCATTTTAGCTAAAATGCAGCTAGGAGAAATTAAAAAGGGTTAAGTGTGAATGTGAACAGTTGCTGATTGAGACCTAGTGTTGTCCTATGAGTACTTTTGGCATGAGCTTGGCCAGTGTGGCTGGAAGCAAAGTAAATGAGAGCACAGAGGGAGCGGACAGAGGGAAAAGCACACAAAGCCCCGTCTGACAGTGAGCTGGCTGCCAATGAAGGACGTGGTGCAACGGCCTGTCAGACAGACATGCTGAGAGCTGGCTGCAGGACATGAAGTGTAGGCTCAGGTCTGACCACACACACAACTGTAACCACATGGGTATAGCATTCATACACTAGTGCCATGAGCAAATTAGCTTTTTAAGCTCATTAATCAGAGTCCATCTGCTCAAGCTCAACACTAAGAGCCTCACAAACTTAAGTACATGAGAATGTTCCAGGGCTGATACTCAACATTTATGCTGACGAAAGAATTAAATGCTGGTGTTCTTTGATTCTGTAAACAAGCGGAAACCTGCCCGTTTACACAAGGAGACCAAAACTAATAAACTTGCTGAACCTTCACCTCTCCATTGCAAATTAGGATGAAAATCAGGTCAGATTGCTTTGCTAGTGACCTTTCAATTCTGTTCCCATTCTTTTCCTGGAAATCATCAAATGACAACATGTGGCTTGGTCTAGTGTTCCTGCTCAGGCAGACCGCTTGGATGGTTCTTCAAAAACATATTCAATAAGAAGTCTGAGAAATAAACAACTTCAGCTTCTAATTTACATTTGAACAGACCCGATCACAGAGGACAATTCGTTCTCTTGTTTTTCCTCATAATGACTTGGCCTCGCACCCAGTGAATCCCTGTCTTGTGGTTACTGCTCTTGTACTTTGCAGCTAAACAGATGGACTTTAACACATATCATACATTTAGGAATAATATGGGAAAATAACCCTGTGAAATACTTCAGTGATTAAGAATCATGAATTGCCAGAAGGACTTGTAAAGGCGACAGTAAGAATGTGAACTTCTGATACCTTGGCAGCTGAGTTGGAAACACCATGTGTAACACTGCGGATGAGCCCTCCAACATTGCCGTACTTGATTAGTTCATTCATACCCTCAGTGACGTCATTCAGTAGGCCCATGGGGTTACCCAGGAAATCCACTGAACCCAGGATCTGAGCTGCCTGACTGATAAGCTCCTACATAAAGACAAAGAAAGAACACTTATGAGCAAGAGCTGAAATCACACAGCGGTAATGCAACCTATATCTTAAAACACAGCATTAAAAAATCTAACGTAAATATAACAATTCAGAAAGAAGAATGTTTGAGACCTCTTTGAAATGCTTGAGGATGTCATTGACAATCATCTCCTGTGTCTCATAGGGATGGACTCGAGTGTAGGGGTACATGTTAATGATAGCATCTTCAAACCGAATAAGTGGGAACCCAAGGGTTCCCTTCAAAGCCTGTGCAGAAAAAAAATCTGATTATGCTATAGACCATTTCATGAGCTTCATACAACAGAACTGCATCCAGTGAAGAACTGACAGTACTCCAGCTTATTCTACTGTACCTTCAGGTCAGGGGGTAACTTGTGAGAGGTGAAGACACTCAGCTTGACCTGAGGAAGACTGATCTTCAAGTTCTCAAAATAATAGCGCTTTGGAGTTCCTGCATCTTCACTGGTTTTCTCATAAAGGTTCTCATCCAGCTTTTCCACCTCTGAAACACAAAATCATGAACAGTACTTAGCAAAGATTCATCAAGTGCATTCCCTGTACTACACATCAGAGGTAACCCCACTACACACCTCCCTCTGCCTGACCGTAGCCAAAGAATATGAGCAGTTTCATTAGGAGCTTCTCCTCAATGATGACAGTATAGCGGCGGGCTGTGACCATCAGATGCTGTAAGGCAGAGAGTGAAATCTATAATCAAACCCCTGTAGACAACAGAAGATACACAGATATGCCTGAGGCATTTTTTTTTTTTGAAGATAAAGCTAGTCCGGAAGTTGGTTTCACCTTATAAAGATCAGTGAGCATAAGACTGCTGGGCACTTTAACAGAGTTGACCTGCAAAGCAGAACCTGAGTCCAATGCAGAACTTTCAATGGAGCTTGGAGTCACACACAGCATAACAGGGTGAGTTGTGCCCAGGAGCTGGTTGTCCACCTGAAATAAAATTAGGAAATAAACACGTCTGTCAAAACTTTACTGAAGGTTGCTAAGTCAGCATACTAACAATCCATCCTTTTATGTGTCATTAAATACCAAACATTAAATACATACATAAATGCCCATGAATGTTAGATTTAGTAGGGTCTGTACTAACGGCGACCCATAAAAGTGTGTTCTGGAACCTGGTATGAATCAAATCTAATGAACAATGTCTTTCCTGTTTTTGTATTAACAGCCATCACTTTGCCTAGCTGGTGGTCGAAAATATGTCGGTTGAGCAAATACACAGATAGTCATGACCCTTCTCTAATCAAAATGGAGAAATTCTCACACACAGTATGTATTGGTCTGTGGTTGCTTACCTGAATGTCTTTCACTGTAAGTTCCAGCACTTGGCTGGCAGCGGTGCGGATGAAGTGCACATCAATTCCAGACAGGGTGGCAAAAACTAGCTCTTCAGGAAGCTTATTCACCAATGACAGGCCCACTCCCTCCTCTAGGTTCACCACCACCTTTACACAAGGGCATGAATTAGGATATCTTAACTTGAATCTCAATATTTGTGAACCCTGTGCTAATTCCTTTTTTACTGGAAACTAAAATAAAAGATAAAGATAAAATTCTGCATCAGAAACATGGTTTTAACCTCAAGCTCCTCCTCAGGAACTTTCTTCTCAGCGCTCTCTTTAATCTGGTCTTCCTCCGTGCTGGGAGAGGGTCTATTCATGCGCCGTTGATTGAAGTCACTGATCTGAAATGTGGTATGCAGCTTCTTATTATATTAGAAAGTGTGAAAGAAAGACAGGAACCGATTTCATTTCATATGGTTTCAGATGGCATGCCACCCCAACCATGTCCTTCAATAACAATGAGAGCGTCTTAATCTCATAACAATGGGGTGTCTTACCTGCAATACTCGCGTTGGCCCATCAGGCAGGACTTGCACAGACAGAACCCCTGAGCCAGGCCTCATTTTCTGGTTGATAAACTGTTGCTCTGGTAACATTTCCAAAACACCAGAGTCTGGTCCCAGTACCACCTCAGCACCATCATATAGTCCAGAAACTCCCCCTCTTACCTAAAACACCATAATCAGCTTTTACAGAGCCACAGATTGTTTAATTCGGAAAACAGCCACTGAGGAGCAAAAAAAATAAATAAATGAAAGAAGGACAGACCTGGACGACTAGTCTGGGTAAACCACAGGTCAACATGCCAGAGCTGAAGTGCCATGTCTGGGTGGTGCTGCGGCGGTTGTCTGGCCGCCTCAACATCAGAGGCTCATAGCTAAAAAAGAAATACAAGATATGTGAGAAATGACACCCACACACCATGATAATGTTTACTTTCTACATGGACAAGAACAAGTTTAAAATAAGACACAAATTGTCCTTTGTTGCACTATGAAACAGTTAGGTAACCTGTTGTCTGTCACTGCAGCCAGTCCAGCAATGTCAAGCACTAAAGATGAACTGAGGGGTCGAGGCTGAGAAGGTTTGCTCTGCGGAGGAGATGAGCCTTCATGACAGAGCATTCCTGTTCCTGTCATCCGCCAAAGCTGGGAGCGCTTTCCAGGCTCCTGAACAGATAAAGAAATGTGAGAACTTTGAGAACTAACTATAATGAGAATCTGGAAGATAGATAGCTGAGGAAAAATATAAGCAGACCTTTTTCTTCAGGATGACTCTCTGTGTTTTCGTCTCCACATCCAGCACCAGCTCAGCACAGCTGACCACCCGTTTCTTCCCCACTGGCCTCTTTCCTGCATCTCTGTTATCAAATCAAGTGAATATTTACTTGTATTTACAAACATTAGTTTGAAGAGGTAATCCGCAAGTGCGACTGCCAGTGGAAAGTTTTCCGCTTGAAAAAGGTCAATTTCAAAGATATTTTGAAATCTGTTTTGAAGTTTAGAGGATGAGAACTCACTCTGAGAATGTGAAGGATGCAGCAATGTAGATGAAGTTCTCATAGTAGAGCTTGTTGTATTCTCTGAAGAAGTTCATGTCAGCAGTGACCTCTGAGGATCCAGCTCCCTTCACAGTGAGGCTGATGTAGGGTTGAAGAATGGGTTCGTCGCAGGCATAGTCCAGAACTGCCCCAGGTTTTACTTCGGTGTGTAGCCTGATATCAGCCACTCCATGTTGCCAGAACTGGATAGGAACCTGAAGTAAAGAGGGCATATATTATATAGAAGTCTGCAGAGAAAATTTGAAAATGCTGGCAAATAAGCTGGTACAAAATTCTCAAAGCTATCCACCAGCCTGAGTAAAACAAATAACATGGCAGAAATGACAGCTGACAAAGGAGCTAGAAAAAAAAAGGTCTTATAATGTTGGCAAGACCATCTGTAGACCTTATTGTTGTCAGAGACAACAAAGAAGATGTTGGAATAATGCAGGAGCTCAAAGAAATTTTAGAGTAGGCCAATAAGTGGAGAGGCACATATTGTCAGTGACAGTTAGAGAAAGATGCCTGCAGCAAGATGTAGGATATTTCTATCCTCTGGATGTAGGCTCTGGAGTGGATTTGTGCGATATTGCTGCTAGAACATAAACAGAGGTTTGATCACACTCAGCTAGGGTAGCCTAGATTGATGTTTGATGATGAAAGATCTGAAATACCCAAAGACTCCAAGATAAATGACTGAGAATGTGTCTAATCCCAGTACCAACTGACATTTCAGAATCAGCTAAATGTCTGCCCAAATGAATCATTAGTGGATCAAACAAAGATACGTTTTTGATGTAAGGGCAGCAGAGAGAGAGAGAGAAACCACCGGATGCAGAGCTGTCAGGTGTGAATTCAATGCTTGACGGATGAATCGATTGCTTAAGTCATGCCAGAGGGAGTAAAAGAGCTATTTTGTGTGACAAAAGCTTTATATCCACCTTTTATAATGGCTAGAATGGTGTCTCGCTCAGTAAATTTAAAACCACCAACAGATCAAATGACTGCAAACCTGGCTAAGGGGTCTAAAGGAGGGAAACTGTGCAGATACCCCAAATAACAGGCTAATATTAATTACAGGTACAGCTTTTAAGAAGAAGGTGCTTTATCTTGCTATGCCTAACTCTACATACACACGTTATGGTGTCCAGAATTAATGACAGAAAATGTTGCCGATGGGTGACCTGAGTTTCTGGTCAGGTCATATTCCCAACCATCTTAGTGATACTCTTTATTCTCAGATCTTCTGAACCGTTCCACAGCCTTACAATACTTGATAATGTGTACCCTCTGAGGACTTACCTCAGAGATGTTATCTATACGGAAGGGTGGGGGCAGCTGGTCAGTGTCACTGAATGAGATTTGATACGTTGCCCCTTTCAAAGCAATCTCAGCTCGGAGGAAGAAGCAGTTTCCCAAAGTGTCCCTATGGAACACATAATGAGAGGAAAAATGTCTATGAAATTGAAAACTCCTTATTTTTTGTTCTGTTCAGCTATCTCTAGAGCATATTTGGCGAAACTGACTACCTCATGTTGATGTGGAAGGATTTAGGTTTGTTGACCTCAAAACCTCCAGACCAGGTACAGTTGGGAACATCCATTAGACGCACACAGAGAAGCTGATCATAGTCATTTCTGGGCCAATGGAACACAACACTAGAGCCTGGCAGGGTGGAGATATATCCTTCTGGATTTGCAGTACCCTACAATCAAACAAAACATTATTGTTTTTTTATTCTGTGTCTTTTATTAAAAATATCTAAAACATAGCACAATGAAAACATGCATTCACACCTTTCCTCTGACAAATTCACGCTGAGAGAAGGCTAACTTTTGAGATGATCTATTGTCGAGCAGGTATCGTGGAGCAAATGTCACAATGTGTGTGTCACGATAACGTTGTTTTCCTTTTCTCACATTTATTCCTATAATGAGACATTATACATTGTATTATTACATCAACTTAGTACAGTGGTTTCAATTGTTATTAAAACATTACTCAGTTTTTACATTTTTTTACATTTTTACATCAAATCAAATATTCAGAGATGCTTTTGATTTTTAAAATGTAATGGTATCATTAAGATATAATTAAGACATAAAAATTATATAAACATGAGAATAGAATGTAACAATGGAAAACAGAATTTGATAATAAAACAGAATTTTGAAAAAAAACAAAAACACAAGTTTAATAATTTCAATTCATTGGACAGCTTTTTGATTTAGTTTTTATTTAAACATTAAAACTGAGAAAAAATATTTGAAAAAAAATGTAAAACATAAAACAGAATTTGGGGAAATTAAATGTATTTCTTAGGGCCCTAAAGATGCTTATCTTAAAACATAACAGGCATTCCTTATTACCTATATTGTAGATGA
The DNA here is from genome assembly GCA_032359435.1 of Enteromius unitaeniatus. Lineage (NCBI taxonomy): Eukaryota > Metazoa > Chordata > Actinopteri > Cypriniformes > Cyprinidae > Enteromius > Enteromius unitaeniatus. The sequence goes on from JAUMHI010000069.1 coordinate 8,659,864, forward strand.
GTCCGGGTCTGTTACCATGCTGAATGACTTTAACTGCTCTCACTCCACTGCCCCCATCCAGAGAGAAACCTTGGCACCATCCTGGAACACCATCTGGGTGGATCCCTTTACCGATCCGCATGGTGCACCTTTTCAAAAAAGACAAGACTTTAAAGAGCTTTAAGGAATAAATGGTAATTATGTAGTTAAATTACATTTCTGCTATGTTGAATAAACGATGAATGAACAACTCTGGCGGCGGAATTTATGCAGGCTAATTAAATAAGATACACAAAAGCATTTGATGGGTGGGGATGGTGGGAACACACAATGAGAATTCTTTGGATTTTCCCCTTCTCTTGCACTCACATATTGGGTTGCTCTTTGTCAGTGTAGCAAAAGAGCAATGGGCTCAAACTCCTGGCTAACTCATGCTCCTCAAACTGCCCAGCGGTGTCCGTTTTCCCATTGTCCTGGCGGAAGATCAGAGGCAGCCCTGCAGATGCAATAATCAATAGAAATATTACAGATGGGGTGCAATACAGTTGTGTTCAGTTAAGGTTTTGAATTCATATCAATCTACAGTCAATGCCCCATGGCACTGGATAATCTGAAAGCATACCAGTCTTGTTTACAAGCCAGTAAGAAGCAGAAATGAGGATTTTTAATGCTCCTTGGGCTCTGAGAACAATCCGTATGGTGAGACAGAGCAGCCGTTTGTTGACGTCGTATAACCGCATGCGCACCACATAGTTTTGTGTACCGGGAGGAATGAGCAGCTCCTTACACATAGGAAAGTTCTCCAGGAGCACACCTGAGAATAAACAACCAACTCATGAAGCTCATGAAGGATTAATAAAGCAGTTTTTATGTTAAATACGTGATAAATGATCTACTAATCACCTAATTCTAGATTTTGTGATGTGTCTGCTGCATGCAGCACTGCCTCTTTGCCTGGTTTCATGGTTCCCTTAATTGAGGTCCCCTTGATGTAGTAGTTAAGGTCACAAGGAAGAAGGTTGGCCAGCACCAGGGTGGGCAGCAGACAGATGCTGTGACCTGGTTGGCGGTAGATCTGCTTTGTACCTCCTACCACAGTTTTGGCAGGCTGCTGATCGGGGTAGTTCTCTTTTTTAATGACTACACAAAACCTAAAAAAGTACAAGTGTTTACAACTCTAGGCTCATTCTTCATTGATATTTTCTTACCCCTACCAGTCAGCCTATTTTTACCTGAAGCTCCGCTTGAGTTGTTGATCAAAGTCTGCTGACTGGCACTCTCTCTTACTGCTGCTGACTTCACCAGGTCGCTCCACAGAGGTCCAATGGATGGGCATTTTACAGAAGAACAACCCCAAGCCTTTAGGTCTCGCCTGAAGCCTCCAAGAGGTCAGATGGAGTGGGATGGCCAAGGCCTCTCCAGGCAGGATGGGAGGCAGGACAACAGGTTCTACAGAAGGAAACAAATTGAATTTAGATTCCTGGTTGATAAACCCAGGTACATCATACACAATAAGGTGTGTGCTTACTGTCTGGAGCTGAAGGGCTGTCTAGTCGCACTTCCATGGGAACCTCAAGGCGGTTCTTCACTGTGAGTGCTGACTGCACTGTAATGACCTTACGTGCACTGCCCTCCATAGTGATCGAGAAAACCACGCGAACAGGTGGCAAAGCTGAGAACTGAACAGAGATTATAGATTGTTCATATACTCTGGAATTATTTAGTATAATGTTATGAGATACAAACACTTACATATACATGGGGGTGTATGATGTTGGTTCTGCTAATTGGGCTGCCAACCTAGAAAAGCCGTATCATTACATTTTCATGAAGCATTTTCATTTTTAATGAACTACTCAGAGATTTTGTATTTCAAAATGATGAAATAACACAGCAGAAAAAATGTTTTAAAAGACCTATGAGAGAAGTCAAAGACTTCAAAACGCAAGTAGAGAATCACTAATATAATGCATTTGTTAATTACTAATGAGTTTAGTGGTTTAAATGAATGTCAGAAAATGTATTCTCCACATAACGAGCCATTAAAACTTACAGTGCTTGAGGGGTTGTTACGATCAGGAGCGGCGTAGCGGAAGAATACTCCAACCTTGTCCACCGAAACTGGCTTCACCTGCTCCCAGCCTACAACACGTACCAGCAGCTGGTGGAGTTTCAGCTCATGGGTGTGTCTGTGGTCAGAGAACATCGGCAGCAAAGAGGTGGAAGATACAATTAATGAGGACAAACAGTACAGTACAAAACATGTTTATCTTTTTGGTAAACATTTAAGCATTATTTAAATATTTCTAGTCATATTGCAATATTATAATAATTTAACAGTGCATGAAATTATATTATGTAAACTTGTTTTTAAGTTTGGCTCCATTCTGATAGCAGTGTTGGTACTATTATAGACTGTATATATATATATATATATATATATATTTTTTTTTTTTTTTAAATATGACCTATATAAGTTCATATTTTATTCTTTATTAAATGTAAAAAATGTAATTAAACTGAAATTAAAACATAAATATAAAAATAAATGCTACATTTAAATATTATTAAGTACTATATAATATTAATATGGTACATAATAATATATTTAAATAATACTTTTCATGACCCAATAAACTACAGATAAATTAAAAGAAAAAAAAAAAAATCTTGCCAGCTTAACTACAGGCTAACAATCAAAAATGACTGTACAAAAAATGGATGGCTGCCTTGCTCAGGGATAAAACGTTCTGATTTCTGTTAAAGAGTGATTTCTATAACTTCACAACTTCTGCATCATTTCGCTTGGGATCAAGAAATCATAGCCTCTAGGCTATGAACAATCCCAGAGTTGAGGAACCGCTGTAGTTATTACCCATTTCTATTATAACTGTGCCCCTGTGCATGTCACTAAAGCCAGGTTTTCTCCAGAAAGTCTGTCATGAATCTATTGTCTATAAGTCACCCTGTATTAAAAAAAAAAAATCCTCATGACATGAGAAAACAAGTAAAAACATTGGTGTCCATCACTAGCACAAAGTCAACTGTATTTATAAAAGAGACATTCTTTTCTACCTGTGTCTCAGTTTCTCCCGGGCCTCGAACTCAAACGGGATCTCCTCCCCCGGCAGCACTTCTCTCCACTGGCTGATGTTGTGTGTATAGTCAGTCCCAGGCCCATTCACATCAGATATGGAGTCGGCACTACTGCTGTGAGACAGCGCCACTCTGTGGACACAGCAGAACCGCCTTATATTTTTACAAAATCTTAAATGCAGCTGAATATTGAAGGAATAATATATGCATTCTTCTGACCTGGTTGGTGTGGTAGTGAGAGTAGCAAACAACATAGTGCATCCAGTATGGTTACGTAAGGCATAGGGCACAAATGGTTGTCTCCTCTTGGAGAGCTTCATATCCGCTGAAACATGGCATGAATATAAAATAAGCCACAGGCTTTCATTAAGCTTCTGAACAATACCAGCTATCAGGTATTATGCACCAAATACTGACTTTGAAAAGGTTTTGTTGGGAAAGGGACATGAAATACTCCACCCTAAAGTACAGCCCAAATCATATTTATATTAATGGAGATTCCACAGAAAGGAAAGGCTATAAATTAAATCAGTCACAATTTCACAACGCATTATTAACTAAGTAAGGATGGCATCAGAAGCGACTATTTAACACAAAACAGGTTCAATATATATATATATATATGGTTGTAGGTTAGGGGACAGGGGTAAATGAGGGGTTAGGGTTAGAACAATAGCTCAGAACTCAGAAAATGAGGCTATCCTAAGCTCTATGACATCAAACACCATCTTCTGACTTCTTTATGGTTAGCTGCGCAACTATGAACTGTACCTCGGGCATGAATCTGCTGCTCGAGACAAGTCAAGCTGGTAGAGCTTCTAGTTCTAAGGTAGGCAAGAGGAAGACCTGACAGCAGAGAGAGAGGGTTAGGGAAAAGAGAAGAGATAGATACATGCTAGGAGTCTGTGGGAAGTGGAGGGGAGACGCATATTGTCAAAGAGAAGGGTAGAATGAGACGCACACATCATGATCGTATATGCTGCGGTCTTATCTTACAAACAGCTCATTGTTAGGCACAGATTCAAAAGAAATAAATCATACCTGATTTAAACTTATTTTAAAATACACTTATTTGATGGATTGACCGTTTCAAACCATTCAACATTAGCTTTTCTCAAGCTGAAGTGTGTGAAACACCATCCTACCATCCTAACTTTAAGTGGAAAGATAGTAGGTTGATTTCTCAAGTTTGTCGAACTGTTTGATAATTACTTTTTTTGCAATAACAACACTATTCAAAAGTCAGTGAGGTCAGTATTAAAAAAAAATAGAAATTAATCAATTTATTTAGTAAGGATGAATTAAATTGATCAAAAGTGACAGTACAGACATTTGTATTACAAGTTAATTTGATCTTTCTATTCACAATACTGTTCTGATAATGTTGTATATTGATAATAATATAAAAAACTTGAGGCTTGAGGACCAAAACACCATATTAGAATGATTTTACATCACAGAAAAAAAGAAAAATATATTTAAATAGAAAACTGTTCTTTTAATTTGTAATAATATTTCACAATGTTAATTTTTTATGGTATTATTAATAAAATGAATGTAGCTGTGGTGAGTAAAAGAGACATCTGTCAAAATAAATAAAACGTACGGACCCCAAACTTTTGAACAATAACGTACGTATGGTTAAAAAATGTTACACTTCAGTTTTAAAAAATAATGTATAAGGTATATAAAGCTCTAATATAAGCAAGTATGTAACACACAGTGTTGCAGTACAGTTTCTCTTTTTTAGAACTGAAAGAATGTGCAGATTAAGCAAACGGCTGTTACTCACTCTGGCTGAAGGAGGGGGGGTCCACTGATGAGCCCATCCAAGACAGGGCGGCGGAGGACTGTGGCGACTGCTCGTCTTCTTTGCAGTAATCTGCTAACCACGAAGTCTTGGTGGTGCTGTACTGCTCTGTGTGTCAGAACGACAGGCCGCAGCAGAGTGTCAAAATCAACATACCACTCATAAATATGGAAGCAAACAGTTAGAGAAAAGCAAGGAGGCCTCTGAGTGTGTTTGACCCAGACTATGTACCCAGTAAGACCGAGGTGATGTTGACATCCAGCCTCTGCTTGGCTCGAACTCCGATCTTCAGACGAGGAGGATGGAGCCGGCCTGCCGCCTGTCGCTGCCAATCCAGGAAACATGGCCAAGGCTCGATGAATGGCTCCCAGCCTATAGACCGGTAGACATAAATGTGTGTGCTCATGAATGTACACGGAAGTAAGGCGAACAGTTTACACTCACAACTCAATACTTGAAAATGACCCATATGTTCCATAGTAATGTGACATTGGTTAAGGTGTCAAACAGAAAATGGTAAATGTGTCAAGATTTCATGTTTGTAATTTTTTTTTGTGCTTTTCATATTTTTATTAGTGTATGTTTTATATTATATTCTAACCTACTTTATTTAGCTGCAAGTTTTTAACTAATTTTTAAATCTTATTTTATTTCAGCCTGAGCCTGAGCTCTTACCTGAGAGCTCTCTGTTGTAATAATCTCCAGACAGAGTAAAACTAGCCTTGCCTTCCTGCATAGACCCAATCCTCTGGAGAACATAAAGACCTGCAATAGAAAAGTGGCTAGTGAACTTCCTGTCTACAGTATATTTGATCATTTGGAGTAATCACAGTATGCGGCTATCCTCACGTGAGAAGGTGAGCTCTGCCAGAGGGACGTCACAGTCCAGGCAGTCGTCGATAAAGCAGATACACACGCTCTCAGCCTTCACTTCCACTCCTGATAGGGGAGGAGCCGAGTGGCTGCTGGACTCTGAGTCCGTTCGGCTTCGGCCAGACATGCTCTCTGCGTTCTCCAACAGCCATGTGGCGGCTTGGTCCAACTGACCTGTAATTTAAAACACACGCATATATACAATGAATCATACAATTCAGACGTGTTTTCTGTGATTTTGGTAGACAAATGCAATCGTGTACCTTTACAGTGAATGAGTGCCCTTCTGCAGTCTTCCCTCTTGAACCCAAGATCCTGTAACCGTTTAAGCTGACCCTCTAAAACCAAATTTTTTTTTTTAGAAACTCCAGCAAAGGTTGTTTTTTTTTAAAGTTGAAAAAACACATTTTCTCAGATCTCTTTCACAGATGCTCAAATAGAAACAGTTTTAAGAGTTAACAAACCCAGTAAAGCCTCTGTCTTGTGCCTGAAGCTGTCCTTTGATTTGGTTGGCGTGTCTGTGCTGGCAGTGGACGCTGAACTCTCAGCTTCCGTGGCAGTGTCTGAAGGGCCGGTGGATCCTGTGGTTGGAATGGACTTGGCTATTGCCAGGAAAAGCTGCACATCATTATAGGAAAGACGAATGTCTAGAGATGGAAACTGGATCTGTGGGGAAAACAAAATCTTAAATTGTCCACCTATAGTTTATCCTGACCTGTGTTTCAGTTTAAATCTATACTGACCTCCAAAAGAGGTGGAAAGTCCTCTATGTTAAAGGCATCAAGGAGTCCTGAACTGCTCTGATACGTTGGGCTGCCACAGAGCTCCATTTGTACATTGACAGGATCAATGATAGACAAAGCAGTTTCCTGTTCACTACCCAGCCGACAGGAGAATACCTAAGCAGGGGAGGAAAAAAACAAAAAAAATTTAATTGCACAATCTAACTAACTACAACAATGCTTTCTTTTATGTCATGGATACTCTCAAATCATACTGTAGATGTCCGGGGCATTACCTCAATGCCTGCTAAACTGCCAGAGAAAGGCCTGTCCAGAAGCCGAGGCTTGTAGGTGAGTACAGTAGTGCCTTTCAGAATGATTGCATTGGTGTCCAAACATGAACAATCTTCAACGACCACAAACTCAGTCCCTAAAGGGAAAAAAAAGACAACAGAAATTTGGCAATGCAATTTCATATATAGCCAGCACAAATTGCCAGCACATGATCATTATTATTCTAATGACTTCACAAGGTATTACTGTATTTTTGATCAAATAAATGCAGAGTTACCATGTTTAACTTTGTTTAGTCTGCAGTATAAAAAGGTTGCATTAGCAATTAATAGTTATCCTCACTTAAAAAAAATATATATTGTGTCCTGCAGCCACTAGTAAAAAAAAATCTGAAAAATTATGAATATGAATAATTTTTGGTTTGACTGTAGCTTTTGAATTTGATCTAATCAAGAAAGGCCCTGATCTATTTCAATTAAATTTATAAGATATGTGTGTCCAGAAATATCAGGATTTTACAATACACAGTATGGCAAAGATGTTACCTGTCACGTTGATTTTGACCTCCAGGTATTTATCTTGAGTGACTGGCACAGTGGATCGTTTAGTGACCACGCCGCTCTTGACTGTTTTGGGCATGACAGCTCCTGCGACACCTTGATCACTGCCGCCACTAGGCCAGCGCTGGTGGGTAGGCGCTGCTCCTTTTTCTGCAGGCATGTGCAGAAAGTCCCTCACCAGCTGTAGCCAATCAAAAATGAGGAAAACTCGCAGATTGTTTAAAACCACAGTGAAGCATGAGGAGTCCCGCGTAGATCTGTGAGACAGAGAATATATAGTAAAAAGTATTTACTCTTTAGATGCATTTAAATACTTTCAGCGGCGGTCCCATACCTGTAATGTAGCTCCAGCTGCAGTGAGGCTCGGTTAGTGCCAGTCCTGGATGGCTGTAGAATGCAATCAAACACGTTGCGTTTCCCTTCTGTGGGTCCACTGCTCTCGGTGAATCGCGTGTCATGTGCCAGAAGTGAATGAGACACCAGATTCACAGACTTGGAGCTATTAGAGAAACTCTCAAAGAGGAGCTTCGATTTCATGAAGTCAAACCTTTTAGGAGTAAAAAAGAAAGCACATTAGTTATCTCTATAGTCTATAAAGTGCTAAGAAATAAAACATTTTGAACTAAGTAGTACCTGGCCAAGGAACGGTTATGGCCTGTGGATTTAGGGTTGTCCAGTAACTCCAGACTGACATCTTTCATGTCCACCAGAAGAGACATGGATGTGTACACATCTCCACTTAACACGGTCTGCAAGATGACACTTGTATTAATACACTGTTAATAACCCGCAAATAATCTTTAAAAAAATCTTTTTATTTTGGGCTTTGCCTTCAGTACAAATAGGACTGTTCAAGAAGGGTTAGAAAGCGATGGGAAAAGAATCAAGAAATTATCAAATCTGATTTATAAACATTACCTATTCTACATAATTCACATGGTCAGCGATACCTGTAATTACTAAAATAAAATTTCAACATTTATATTATGATCACAGTTTAATCAAGAGTTTTTTATCAAGAAAGAATTTATCTAAATAATATCAGATAACTTTGATAGAAATGTATGTATTCGATTAGGTTGAATAGCTGTCAGCTGTTAAATTTAAGCACACAATTAATACCAATTTAGGCTAATTACCAAGCATTGTTTAATTCTGTTCAGTCTGTAGTACAAAAAAGGTTGCATTAGAAATGAAAGACATTTTTTTTAAGGCAAAACATGCTCAGGTCAAAGTGTAATTTTTGATCACAAATTTTTACTGGTAGTCCACTGTATGAAGAATTTTTTGGTATGATATGTCACAGTTTACTTCATTTTGCAATACTCCATTTATAATGAACTATTTTGTACTGCATCAACTAGTAAAAAAAATATTTGGTGTCTGAATAATTTTTGGTTTGGCTGTAGCTTTTGAGCTTTTATCTAACCAGGAAAAGCCCTGATCTAATTCAGTGAGAATCAGCAAAACTTCTGTAATAAGCTTACATAGATGCTGGGGTCTTGGAGATTGTAAGGTCTGAGAAACTCCTCCACAGGCTCTCCCAGGTTGTGCTCTAAGAGTCCACGGATTAGCTGGTACCTCTCCAGGTCTAGGGAGCAGTGGACAGAAGACAAGCTGCCGTGGATGGACATGTCTGGGACAGCATGGCTTATTTCCCTAAGATAAGACGGAAATGAAAAACATTCAAAACAAAGACAAATAAAACCTAAACTGGGAGTATGCTCGAATAGGGCAGAAAAGCTGAAGAACATAAGAACAGCTAACTGACTTATCAAGGTTGCGCTCTACTTTCAGCTTCAAGTGGCAATGCTCCTTTAGCAGCCTCTCTCCACTCCTGCGCACTGCATAAGATGGGAAGACCAAGTCTGTTTCTAGATGCTTTCCAACACTGTCCCACGGTTCACAGGGTAACCGCTCTGCTGCAAATATGTCCATCTCCTGAAGGTCCAGAGCTATACAGTCCAGCAGGCACACATGGTCTTCTGTAACACAAGGGCATGTCAGTTACCACGAGAGTAAGTAAGCAGATACAGAAGGGTCTAAAGAATTAGTCCACTAGTAAAAATGCTTTTATTACAACACACTGGGATCATGTCCACCCTATTTGTTTTCCTGCAATAAAGTGCATCTCAGATTGTGGGTACTGACCTGGACTTAATAGGATATCTGCTTCTGGGATGCATTCGAGGCCAGGCTGGGGTCTGCCCAGGGTAAATCCAGAAGTTGTGCTGGAACTTGAAGACTTTTTATCGCAAGTCTTCCCAGCATCCGAGGCAGACTGGGCATCTTTCACTCGATCCTTCAGGAATGATTACAATGTTAATAAACAGCCAAAAAGTGATGATTTTAAAACTGCAACAAAATTATAAACGGTTAATTAAAAAAGTATAGAAATGTTATTGAAAATAAGATTGAGTGATCTTAAAATGCTGAGATTTGAAAGATACCAACAAAAGTGTGAGCTTAGTTCAGTGGGCATTGCAGCCAAAAGATTGGCATAAAGCTATAGTTCACCCAGAAATTAAAATTCATTATTTACATAATGCCATTTAAACATCACAAAAGTACATTTTAAAGAGTGTTTACATAGATCTTTGCCATACAAATGCAAATAAATAAATGAAAACCGGTATACATAAAATGCACACGTGAGTAAATAATGAGATACTTGTATTTTTGGGTGAAAATTACATAAAATTTGGAATTGGAAATTCAAATGGATTTTATTCAATGTGAAACTCCTTGCATACGTCAAGAAAAAAGCAAAGAAAGAAGGAAGACTATCACATTACCAAATAAGAAACACACGTCAGATTAGCATTCCCTGATACCTTATAATGTGAGGGATCCTTGTATGAATTAGCATGCAAAATCAAATTCTTCAAACACAAATAATAAAATTAATGTTAATGTTCATAAACTGTTGTTGTTAATTTGAGACTCATTTTCACACAAACTGTAGACAAGGTAAATTCACACTAATATTATGTTTCTACTAAATAACTGTGACCTTTACCATGCAGAGTTAAGAATGGGACTACATCCATGAAGCATTTTCAGAATTCAATTTAACTATCAACCCTTAATGCGTTTCCCCACCCCCAAGTCTTTTCACTTTATGAAATCATTGTCAGATTGCAGCAAACCACCAGTAAAATGCCCCTTAAATGCATCCCATAGGTGCAGAGTGGTGGTGTAGTGTGTATATGGTGATGGTAGAACTCACCAGAGAAGGGAAAAAGGTATGTGCCATTGTAAGTTTCTCTACCTTATCTCTCAGAGAGAAGGTGCCTCGAGTGCCAGCTGGCAGGAAGCGGTTACGCACTCGGAGTTGGCCCAGGTTGGCCACTATGAGGCGTTTAGAGCGGGAGCTCTCTGGTATCAAGAGGACAGGAGCACCTGCTTCAATGTCCAGCAGGACACGAGCAGCTCGCTGTGGGCGCTCACGCACCTGTAGGGTAAGAAGGTGAATTAAAACAATCCCCTTTAAAAGATCACATCATGACAATCTAGAAATAAATGACATCTCACTACATGCCTGAATAAAGTCATCCATTTTTAAATGTTAAGCTAATTTAAAGTGATTATATTAAGGTAAACAACACAACAGTGTTTCACAATTTCTGTTCATCACGTGTAGACAAATTTGGGAGAAGTCATTCACTGGACATCAAACCTGTAAACTTGTTTTCAGTTAGCTTTCTAACATCTTACAATAAGACTAACTGGATTGAAAAGCACAACATTTTGATTAGCTAGATAAAGAAGACATAATAACCATGTTGTCTAACAACCACAGAAAACAACAATTATCTGTGAAAGCAACAAAAATTCTTATTTGACCCACACTGACCTACGAGATAACACTGATAGCAAGATTAATTAATCAAATAGTAGATGCAAATATTGGGGCTTTTGCTCATGCAAAGTGGAAAAAGGACAGGAGCAAGACACAAGAATGTCCTAATGGGTAACTCCTGATCTCTAGACTATGGTATGTAAGAGGGGATTAGAGCCAGGACACACAGCTCAGGGTCCAGCCTTATCACCAGTGTCTCCAGTTTAAATGAAATGGGTGTTGAAAACAACTTGACTCTATGACTCTATTTTATCTCTGCAGGGAAGGATTGAGGACATCCAGCTGATTACCCAAATGGTTATCTGAGCAGCAATGGCTTGTCTGTTTTCCCTGGGATACATGCATTATTTACACTAGGTTGTACACAGCAGACACAAGGAGGGGCCAAACAAAATTTAAGAATGCTATCTCAACAGTGTACAATGTATTCTGTCTGAAGATTTAGAATTAAAAATAAAAACTTACAGCCTGGCCTTCAACGGCTGCTCTCTGCCTGCCCAGGACATCCTGTAGCTGTGTGAAGTGCTGGATGAAGGCCACCACCTCAGCCTGGAAGCGCTGGGTATGGACATACTGTACTGAGGCCATCTGAAGAGACACCTTAATATCATATTCCCGGTGCAAACAGGGGTCAGGTTCGCCATACCTGGAGATAGAGGCAATGTCAAATACTGTAAAAATGTGGATCTGTATGTAATTCGCATAAATACAATGATAGACAAAAGGAAGAAAATACTTGTGTATGTCATAGACAAGGGCCTCTCCACCGTGTGTTGTGAATCGCTCCCTGTATAGGTCCCCGTGGGGTGTCAAATCACTCAATGACAAACTTCCCAGACTTCCTTGTAATGCCAGATCTCCATCTAAAAGTTTGGCAGACATAAAACAAAGTTTTGAAAAAGCCAATTTCAGATTTTAACAAATATTATAATTATACATACCAATCATTTCCATATGCGTAAACAGTTTAGAGACACTAGCTTTAGCAAGCTCGTTGGATTTCTTTCTTAGTACCAGTGATAAAGCGTGAACCTGAGGAGGAAGCACACAAGTCGTTTTCTTTCAACTTTATACTGTCCATAATTTATTTTTAATATAAGGAAACATTATCTATTATATATAATTTTTTAAGACATTTATAAATTGTTATGATTATTATAATTTCTTGCATCGTTTCTACTGTACCTTTAAATCTAGCTTTGTATTGACCCTTTCCTCAATCTCTGTATACAGATCTCCCAGATCATTGAGGATACTATTTTCCAGTGAGTGTTCATGTGTAGGCTGAGGTGTGGTGGTAGGCACTTTCACAGCATGGTTATTAGCAGTAGAGCCGATGCCAAAGAAGTCTAGAATCATTACCCAGGTTTGTAGTGTGATAAGAATATCAAGGCAGTTGAAGTCCACATCCACACTACGGCCAATACTGCCATATCGTGTCTTGAACTCTGGGTGCCGCCTATCAACCATTAGCACATTGATATGTACCAAAGAATCATCAAAGTCTGGACGTGGGTGTGGAGAATGGCGGGATGGGGATGGAGGAGGGGTAATGGGGCACTCTGCATCCTTCTTGCTCTTCCGACTGGATGCAGATGGTGTACTGGGATGTCTTTGATAGAACTGGAAAACATTTTGTGCCTCTTCAAACTGTGCTGGAAGAGAACGGGGCATTTCTGTGTACAGAACATTGGAGGTTGTTGGGCAAGATTGTGACAGGTATTCCTTTGGACTGAAGGTTGAAGGCTTTGGAGCACCTCTGGACACCATGAGGTGTTTGTACTTTGATTCAGGGTTTTGCTCTAGCAGGTCTTCCATTAACAAGGAGTGAAGAGCTAGTTGGATGGAGATTGAATGGGGATGATCTTTGGTGAAATCCAGCTCCAGGTCTTGAAAGCGCAGACTAACCAACCCTTGACATCCTTGGCTAAGGTCTCCGCTCAACTGCACTTGCAGCTCAGAGACCCGAAAGATGGCCCTCACTTGGGTAAAAGAGGGAGGCTGGAGAGGGGGGCTCTCACTGCGAAGTGGAAGTGTTGCTGAAAGCGATGATGACAATGAGGAGTAAGAAAGGCCAACATAAGGAGGGTCACGAGCAAAGAGTCCACCTTGCAGTTCGGGGAAGCGATGCGGTTTAGTGGAGGAAGGTGTGGGAGGTGGTGGTGTGGGGGGCTGACTGGCCGTTACTCTCTGATCTTCGATGAAGGAGAGATTATCGAGAGTCTGAAGGACCTGCTCATACACAGGCTTACACAGACACACCTGAAAAGAAATTATGACAATTTAAAAATGTTAATTACATATAAAGAGACAACTTTTATGCATTTATGTAGTGCTTTACCTGGACGGCATCAACAAATCTGCCTTCCACTTTCATTAGCCCTGTGCTCAGATAAGGTTCTTCACTTGAGAAAGTAAAGTGTAAGTTTTCATCAACTGGGATTTTCTCAACAGTGAGCTGGATGGTGGCATCTTTGAGAATATGAAATGCTGAAAGAAGATGATGTAGAGAAGGAGATGTTCAAAAGTGCCTTAAAAGGACTTAAATATAAAAAAAGGGAAAAAGCTTAATGAATTCAAAAAATTACCTTTTCCTCGGTTCAAGTAATCAAAGAAGTCATTTCGCGTAAATTGTGGCTCATTCAGATTACTGTTGCCACCATGAGAAGGTGAGGGTCCAGACGGGGTGCTGCTGTTCAGTTGCGCTCCTTTTCTTAAAACCAAGTTGCTTGTGTTGACTGAATAGAGTCTTATATCTTTCACTTCAACCTGCAGTTTCTCCCCTTCTGAGTCATGCCCTGTAACAAAGTTTTGAATTCGTATGCTTCCTAAATGTCCGACAAGCAACTCAGGGTGACCAGGTTTTCTCGGAATAGACACAACTGGGGATTCTATACTGACATCTAGAGTTAGCTTGACCAGAAAAGAATCCAAGCCTGGTTCCTTTTCAGGGACACTGAAATTGTCTTCCTCAAATGGGTCAATTGTCCAGTTACACTGACTCTGCCTCCTAGATCTTCTGTGTGGGTTGTCAAAGAGAGACACCATACCACTGTACTCTGCTGTTTTTGTGACTAATACTGTAGAGACTTTTGTAGCTGCACTTTTCAGCATAGACCGGAAGTTGTCTTCTACTTCATTTGCTGATAAACTGAGTTCTTTCAGGAACTTTGCAGAGTGGTTATAATGTAAAGATGCCATCTGAAGTTGGAGGGAGCATTCTCCCTGAGTTTTTTCCATAAAACGGAAACTCAAGGCTTCAGAGGGAGCCATACCAGCAATTGAAAAGAATGCCACACTATCGGTAGAGGAGCTGTCTTCTACACTTCCAATACTGACCACAAACTGACTTTTTCCACCTTCCTGAGTCAAGTCTACGAGCTGGATGCATCCTAGAGAACCATTGACATCCAATCGACTTCCCATTGAAACGTTGACTTTTGTGCCATTTATACTGGCAGTAGCAATTTTCATGCCTTTTTTCTCACCTCCTAAAACAGTCCCGGTGGTAACAGTTCGCAAAAGCAGCAAGTTTAACCTGTGAATTTCAACAGTTAACTCCTTATTCTGGACAAAAGTGGATTGATAAGTCTCATCGCTCTCTTCTCCATTAGGCAGTGTTTGGAGCTGTTGTGTTGGAAAGGTTTCATCTTTGGGGAAAGACTGCTGAAGGAATTTTAAAAGCTCTACTATGGTTTCAGGGTTAAGGATGATATCCAGGTTGTTGACCTGCATGGAAGTGACCTGAAGAGAGCTGTCCAAGTTCATAGAAGGGCAGTCTGAGCTGACAAACTGGTATTCCAACTTAATGAGTGCCTCCTGGTCTCTCAGGGGAGAGCCCAGTGGAGATGCTTTGTCAAAATCAAGATCCGAGGAGTCTCTGTGAAGACCTGGCAGTTCTGGAGATTTACCGTCTGGTGAGACAGGTGACGTGGGCTGGCTCTCTCGCAGACTTCCAGTAGGTACATCAAAACTTAGGTGTTTATGAGATGCAACAAGAAGATCAAAATCAGAGCCATACGTCTGCAAAGTGTCCACAAGGTAGAGCCCATGGACTGTGAGGGAAACCATAGCATCATAAGGTCGCTTTACAAAATGTGCATTTGTTCCAAATACTTTCAGAACAGAAATATACCGGCCTCCACTTTCAATGCCAAGTTGCATGTAATTGATGTTAAACTCTACAAGGAGAAGTCTAGATTCCACAAGGACCTCCCGAGTATGTTGCTCAAGTGTCATCACACTCTTGGTAAGATTTTTATCAGAACTCTGAAGCTTCCAATCACTGTCTTCCCCCTGAAAGATCTTCTCATGACGAAGTATAAGAGGGTCAGGGGATTTGAGGTTCTCTCCTTGTTTGTCACCTCCATCTTCCCCTGAATTACCAAGTCTAGCCAAGCAACTTCTCAGGGCAGTCATCTTTTCCAGGTTGATGTGCACTTTAAGATCTGGTAGTGTTCCTGAGAGAACAGCCCCTGGAAACTGAGGGTCTGATGTGTATCGTAGTCTTTGCTCTAGCTGTAGAAGGACATTAAATTTCTCCACCACATGAGTGGGGCCCACTTCACTGTCCTGTAGATGCTTCCAGTTGTCTTTATAGTGACCCACCATGATCTGGAGGTCATTGAAAGATAAGGAGTACTTCTCATATAAGTTTTTGCTGAGAATCTGGGCACCATCTGTTGATTTAAGACTGGTAATATCACAGGGCCTCTCTTGACCTTTGACATTCACCTCTTCCTCCGGAGGTGGAGTCCCAGGAGGTGTTGCTAAGGGTGTCTGGAATTCTTCATCACTTTCTCCTTCTGTCTGAGAGGTCTTGAGATTTGTTTTATGATCTTCTGTGGGAGGACAAATAAAACTGTCAACAGTTGCCATCAACTGCAATAAATTCAGAATGTATGAAAAAGCTACAGCAGAAAATTTGATTTGACCAGAACCAGTTACCTTGAGAATTAGTAAGAAGAATTCGCCCAAGGTCTACCACAACTAGCATTGGGTCTTCAGACTGAAAATCATCTGGGAAGATGACTTGAGGGGCACATATATCTAATTTCATTGTCCAGTGCTTACTGTTCTCCTGTAAATTAAAAACCATAGCAAAATTATTACTTAATATCTAATTGAGAAAGTAACAGATTGCAATTTAATTCAGTCATTTCTTACAATGAACTCTCCGACTAGCAGCTGATCAATGGTTTGTCTGATTTCTGCCTTGGTTTGCATTTTCAGCTTGTTGTATTGCCTCCTGGCTGCTTCAGCCACTCTCAGCTCTAATTCTGACTGATATCCAAATCCTGAAACATGTTATATAAACCATAATGAACTGATATTTCACAAAACCAATACAAAATAATTGAATGTGGATGATTATCCTTAATGTGCACCTGAGGTGTGGACCCTTCCTTTGTAGAAAAACTCAGCCACTTTCTTGATAGCCTGAGGGTTATAAATGATATTGAGAGGACTGGTATTGACCTCCAGTCTCCTCTCAAATTTGCTCCTTATTGGATTACGTTCATAAATCATCTCAAAGACAGGAGGTGCTGATGATTTTACATCAGAGGCTGAAAAAAAGACAAAATAAGTTCTTTATCAGCCTTCATAGACATTTTTTGAATATATGTATTCTCATACAACACATCCATGTTTTAATTTATTACTTACATTGATTGCTCATTTCTGTGCAGTTAGTCTGGCCAAAAGGCTGACTGATAGCAACAGCAACCTTGTCCTTAAAATGTAGAAAAGTTATTAAATCAGTCATTACAGTTACATTTCTGTCACAGATATTTTACTGTTATATGGCACAACTAAATTTAAATGTGAGAATAAACTAACTGGTTTTGGTGAGACAAGAACAGGAAAAATGGAACCCTGGGTAGTGAGATCACGGAGAAACAGCCCACCAAGTTTCACTGTGAGTAATGAAGACTCTGAGCGAGGAAGAGACTCAACTCCGATCTTCACACCTGTGAAGAAAAATTAAAAATGTTAAATCAACCTATACAATTTATTCTAAGTCACTGAGACTTTATTTTAATAAGTAAATATATAATATATGCAAAACCTGAAAACTCTAGCTGAATAACCCCGCTCTCATTTAAAAGAGGTTTCATTTTGTCTTGATGGTACAGGGTGACAGCTGCTTTCTCAAGGATAAAGTCCATTCGAGCAAAGACATGATCCCTTCTTGTAAAGGTATTCAGAGTTTGTGAATCCTCCAACGGATCAAAGAGATCATCTGTCTCAGCTGTTTGGAGGAGAAAAGAGACTTGATACATGGTGCACAATACTATGAAAATATCCTATATAAATGTAATTTAATACAAACAGGTACAAATTAGATTAAAAATCGTCAAATCCTTTTTCCTAGTTAGCACTGATGGAAGACTCACCAAGAATTTCCCACTGAGCAGTGCCAGGTAGAAGGTCATCTGAAACAGGTTGTCCATCTGGCCCTCTTTCACTTCCCCCATACCAACCACCCCAGCCTGGGAACCAAGACTGAAGATACTGGATCATGCCAGAACTGCCACTTTTAGGTATAGAGCCTGAGGGAGAGGAGGCTGAGGTCTCATTTGTCATAGGCTCTCGTAGACTCTAAATGGATACATAAAAGATAATAATAATAAAACACAATTAATAAGTGTTAAGTAAGATTGGATTTAACAAATGTATGGACAGTGATTATATTGATAACATAATTTATTTATTTTTTTATTTGATTGATTTCTGCAATATTAGGCTACACAGTGTCAGCCATGATTTTCAACTAAAGCAAGTCATCTCAGCTTGCCTCTGCAATTTCCTCATGTTTGCGGAAGGAGACATAAACAGTGTCCCGGAGAATCTGCAACTCCTCCAGTGTCTGTTCATCTTCAATCCTCTCTAACTCACACTATAGATGTGAGAAACACAGATTACAGATTATGTAAGATTTCAAACTCAAGAACCACACATGCAAAGGTAAATGCAGAGACATTGTGGCAATGTAACTCTTCAATCCTGTAAGTCCATAATTCTTACCTCCTCCTGTGGACTCAAAGTAACTCCCTTAAGCCTCTGGTAATAAAGGCTAGTGTAGAGCTTGGCATCACGCGCCCTGTGCAGAGCAAAGTCCCAGCTTCCATTTCTACGCTGTTCTCTGATCTCATTCAGGTTGGAATTAACGGCGAACATCCACCACTGTCGACAGCTTCAACATTAAAAGGAGACGTTAGTTTAGTAAAAAATATCATTGTGAAAAATGCTTTCTAGGTTTTAATCAACGTGACCCATTTAAGAGATTTTCAAAGCTTATTTGAAAACATATTTAGGCTGGTTTGTAATAGAAGAAAATAAATCTCATTACTTTCCAGAAATGGGATGTTTCGGTCTCCATTTCCGAAAAAGCATCTCCCTTTCTCGTCGGTCCAGTTCTTTAAGAAATGCCATTATCTGTTGATACTGAACCTGTAAACAAAAAACAAATTAAAACATAATATGTGAGTTAATCAATAAAAGACTCAATAAAAGTAGTTTTATTCTAAATGAACTAAACCCAGTTTGGTTAAAGTCACCCAGAAAAGAAAGCAGTTGCAGGCGACTACATTCGTCGTTCACAATGAAGCAGATATAAAATGTTATTGCATAAATCAATAAAAAACAAACTAAAATAGGGCTCAATTTTACTTGTAATACTGGGCCAATACTCCTTGGAGTGCCAGAAAACAACATAAAGGAAATGGCCACACATGGGACCTAAGAAATGTAAAATAACAAATGCTACCTGTGACAGACGAAGAGAGAGGGGTTCCAGTTGCACTTGGCCCTCAATGCGAGGTGTGTTACGAGATCTTAGAGGCTCTTTAGAGGCATTCCTCCTCACCAACACGGAGGCACATACTGGCTCAAATATATACTGATGCTCACGACTCTGCATATATTTACTCATCATCTCCTGTAACAGACAAATGATTGAGAAAAAGTTCACAAGAAGTATTGGCCTTTGTGCTATTGAATGTCCTCGCATTTTTAAAAAAAATACCTGTACATCTGTTGAGGGAAGATCTCCAAGCATGGTGCACTCAGTGTCCCAGTACACACTGAATTCACCAATTTCCAGCTCCTTCTGCCGAATAAGCTTTTGAGCCTATGAATGAAAAGTTTAGCTTTCATGTTCCAACATGTAACAGACCAAGCCACTTCATGGAAATACCAAATAATATGGATAACTTACTGGTTCTTTGGAGCAGTTTTGTGCAGATACATTCTTAATACAAACACCAAAGGCATAGGGTTTCTCAGGGTTGGAGAAATCATCTTCAAATCTTAAATGGACACCTTGAATTTTTAACTAATAACATATAGAGAAGAGCGAAATGAATATGTATTTCTGAAATGAAACTATAACAACAGTAGTGCACGGGAATGTAGTACGTATACTGAAAATTACCTCTATATTCTCAACTATTCTAGTCACAACAGAGGCTGTGGCAGAGTACCAGTAAGATTCTCCTTTCTGCTCACATTCACTCTGTTAAAATACAGAACAATTATTAAAAACACACATAACTGAATTGTGCATTTCATATTTAAAAGGTCAAAGTGAAAAAGCAATAAATTTTTTTAAGTATAATGGCTAAAATAAACAAATAATCAGCATTTGAAGACAAATAGATCAAACAGAAGATCAAATAGAATGCAACAGACAAACTGATTACTTACAGTCAATGTATTAGGGGTGGGCGATATGGAAAAAATATATCACGATTTTTTTTGGGGGGGAAAATCACGATTCACGATTTTTATCCCAATTCTTTCTCAAGTTGTTTTTTTTAAGGCTATTTTGCAAATTACAGAGGTAGGGGTGTGTGATATGACAAAAATATATTACAATTTTTTTTTTATATATCACGATTATATCATGATTCTTTGTCATTGATTTTACTATTTTGCAGGTTGTCTAAGCAGTACAGACAAACTAATTTGCCTTTTTTATAAAAACAAAGCCTCAACTTTGTCATTTTATCTTTGTTATTCGAATAGATACACATTACAAATAAACATAATATGAATAAAACAAACAGTGCTTTTATTTTTCAGGAAGAGTAGGTGTATTCAGCAGTATTGAATTAACAAACATGAAAGGTGAAACACTATATACTTCTACACTACATCCATCATTTACTCTCTCTCAGCTCGTTTTTATCTGAATGAGTTTCTTTTGTTGTTGAACATTGTATCAAATTCAATGAGGACCAGCTACTGTTTGGTTACTCAAAATATCTGATTTTGTGTTTAGTACAAGAAAAAAATTAATACAGGTTTGGGACAACATGCAAGTGAGAAAATAATGACACAATTATAATTTTTGACTGACTTATACCTTTCTTGAGAAGGCATGTTTGGCTCTGTCCCGTTAAGAGCTGCACACCTCTAATATTTTCTCTTGATTGTTTACTTTTACTTTAGACACAAGCAACTGTGTTTAACGCTGTGTGTTTGTGACAGTATTACCACAATCACATGTCATAAATATCCAAGTTCAGTAATTAGGCGCTATTTGACAGGCCTTTAGTGTGCGCTTTTAAAATAACACGATACTACGATATTCCTTAAAAAGCAGATCGTGGACAATTTTGTTTTATCCACGATGAAAAACCGTCATTTCGCCCAACCCTACAATGTATATGAACACTAGTAGACTAGAAAGACATGAAAAACGTCAGCATTTAACTACAGCAATTCAATAACATTTTGAAGCAACCTGTACCTTCCACTTGTCCTCTAGTGCCTTGAGCAGCTGTTTCTTCTGCTCTCTCTCAGCTTCTCTTTCTCGCACCTCATCATATTCCTGGGGGGGGGCAGGGCCAATAATCAGGTTCAGCTGGGACATGCAGATGACCCATGGGTCACTGTGTGGTCGATAAAAAGGGATCTGGAGGGTGATCTTCCCAATGACACCTGGAAAAAAAATACAAATAATAATAATAAAATAATAATAATTCATTTTTAAGAACATTTTTTTTTTGGAAATATACGTCTTTTATGATTATTTACTTATGTTAAGTTATGATAAAGTTATGGTAATGCTTTATCATAGTATTCTTAACATATTGGCTAAAGTTGTTATAAAGCACATATTCTGCAAGACCATATTCTACAGCTCTAATCCTACATAATAGCTAAAGTTAACTACCTTACTTACTATTAATAATCAGCAAACTAGTTTATTGAGCCAAAAGTAATAGTTAATTGTTTGTTAATGGCGAGAAATTGACTTTAAAATAAAGTGTGACTTTTAGGGTTTAGGCTTCATAATTACATGAAGTTCAAAAGATCATTTATTTGAATGGAACCATTTTAGTAACATTATTAATATATTTTTGTATCAATTCATTGTATCTTACTGAACAAAAGTATTAAAATCTTACAGATACAAATTTGTGAACAATAGTATAATATTTAATAATATTTATGTCTAATAAATGAGAACTTGATAATTCCTAAATCTAAGAATAAAAACACATTCTCAAATATCATGTCACAGCACAACAGTGGCGATTTCTTTAAGACTGCAAGGGAAGCTCAGCTTCCCCTATAATGTCACAAAATTAATGGTCAAATTATGT
>JAUMHI010000069.1:8681775-8693077 GCA_032359435.1 Enteromius unitaeniatus
ATTAGATCAGCCGGAACCGGGAACACTCCCCTTAATACATGATGTACTCGTTACATCGTAAAAAGAATGGCCTCTACGCTAATATTGTCTGTCGAAAGATTGCATCTCCTTTTGATTGACAGCGATTTTGTACTATAAGGAATTGCTGAAGCTATTCGCACTCAGTCCCATCGCGGATTTCTCATGTTCAGTCAAAATAAAAACTGCTGCAACCTATTTCTTTATATTTGCTTGGCGAAATTGCGTGATTTTCAACATAAATTTCACACAATTATACACCAACATTCCTTGTTTTACTTTTACAGAGTTTAATATTTTTTTAGATCGTTCATTCAGTCACTGGAAAAGACGCCTAGCGGGTACAACAGGGTCACAGACCATTTTCTTGAAAAGGAACGTAGGGCAGAATTCACTTTTAAATAAATTTATGATGTAGGTCGAAAATGAGCTTCCCCTGTTTGACAGACCAGTAGCCGCCACTGCAGCACAAGAATATCCAGATAATCCTGTTCTGATATATTTTCACTGTGCAAGAGTTTCCTGAATACTCACAATTAAGCCAAGGAAAAGCTCATTTACTCAAAATAAGTTTTGTCCATCTTAGAGAGGCCACCATCCTGGGACAACAGTCATGAACAGCTCAATAACTGCTCACTTTATCTTGAAAAGCCTCGCTATAAACCGACATTTTTTGTTTAATAAATGAATTAGCAGGGTATTTCCATAAGGGTATGCTGACATGTGTAGTATAAAGTCCAAGGTGATATCACATCAGCCAGCAAGACAAACAAATAACTTACTGAATCACTAACCTGCTTTGACCTCAAAGGGCAGATCAAATCCACGGAGAGCATCTTTTCTTAGTGGGAGGTTTTCCAACTCCACCGCCCCTGGATCAAAACAAAATGTAAACTTCAAAAAAATGATACACAACACAGACAGTAAGTTCCAGATAGCGCAGACCAAAAGCAAATGCATTCAAATACCTTTGAGTAGAGCAATAGAGAGCTGATCAGTGTTAAGGTTGCTCACATATTTGCCCAGATATGTGTTGAGCACCCAGGCAACAAGTCCCTCCAACATTATAGGAAGGGAAGAGTGCACTGGGATTAGTCAGTTAAAAGTCAATCCTAGCAGGCGATGAACTTCACAGTTAGCGTTTACTCCAGTCATCTGAAGTCTAAGGAGCCAAAGAAACACAACCATTCATAAAAACAATTCATAAAAATCATATTAGTTATAAGATTTTATTACTTTACATGACTTTGCTAGGTCTACCTAAAACTATTGATTTTTTTAAATTGGAAAGTTATACAAAACCTATGAGAGAAGAAAATGTCTTTAAAAAAAAAAAACCTGGACATAATTAAAACCTTTACAAAACATAAATACAAAAAATAATCACAATTGTGATTTTCCATTCATGACCATATTGAATGGAAAAAACAAAACTGAGATTTATCTTGAACTACAATCTACAAAATAAAGTAGCCTTTAATGTCAAAATATATATCCAAATTCAATATCTAATAAAAGCAACAACACCATGGTATTACATATGATTTTTTGCCAAACACCTGCTACATATACACACACATATATATATATATATATATATATATATATATATTTAAAATACAATCATGTATATTTAAAATATTTGTTTCTTATATGTACATTATTTTATATAGACATAAATGATGCATATTGTGTAATATTATGAAATCCCATCAAAATGCAAAAATACAAATACAGAATATTACAGCTCTGACGCTTAAACAAATACGATTGGTAGTTTTAATGCTGGTTTTTGTCTAATTAGAAATCATCTTGAGCCCAGGACGTTTTGTGAGGCCCCTAGTGGAACCTGGCTCCCTGGTTGAGAACCACTATCCTAAACAATTATTCGGCATACAAAAACTTACTAAGCCCAATATAAGTGATATAAATCAGAATATCTGCCAGACAATTTCTACAGAAACGCAATTCATGATGGTGAGTGAATAATGACAGAATATTCGTTTTCAAGTGAACTAACGTTATGTAGTAAACTTACCATTGTTATGAGACCTATGAGAGTCTACTCCGCAGTCTATGATCATTTCAGTCCAAATAAAGTTAAAATCCTCACTGTCCAAGCGAAACAAAGTCCTCCTCTATGAAGAGAAGCTGTCCTTGCTGGCTAAAAAGAAAGTGAAAATTCTCCTTTCTTTGTAAAGACCCTTACATAACACACCTCAGCTGACAACCACAACCAGCGTTAGCATGTGCGCTCGTCCTTTAGCATTGCGCGACAACTGCCAGCCAAACTTTCAAACAACTGAGCGGTCACAGTCCGCGGTCTAGTTCTGCACTGGTCCGAGTCTCTTGTGAAATACGCCCTGACCTGTAGGCACAGTTTGTCGTGGGTCCTATGCGCTCATCTCTCAACTTCCAACATGTCAAACTGAATTCATGAAACGCTTCCTGGAACCCGCGACGCTTCCGGTCACGTGCCAAAACAAAGCGATTTCCACCTACGTCATTGGGCTAAATGGTCACCATGTGACATCTAGCGTTTGGAGGTCGATTTGATAACACATTCATTAAGCCTGGGCTATTTTCAGTGATGGCGCAAATATGGAGCCTTGAGAAACTGGATACAGTAACAAAACGCTAGACAATATCAGCTCGACCTATTATTGTCGCAGTCTTCGTTTTCGGTGGGGTGCAATTCCTGTTTCCTACATATGGGGGCAGAAGAGTAGCGCGTAAACTGGCAGCAGAGCTGTACCACTTCAACAAGTTGGCCAAATGATAACATTTTGAGGTAAGAATACTTTGTCTAGTCTGCTGTATATTAATTTATAGTATATTCGTTTACTACATAAACAAAACATCAGACAAATCCAGACAAAAATGAGACATTTTTCAATTTCGATTTTAAAATTGGTATCACGTAATAAAAGCCAAAATACGTTTAAAAAAAAAAGTAGCATATTTAATATAAAATATTAATCATGAATTGTATTATAAATAAATGGAATCAATATATATATATATATATATATATATGAATCGTATTATAAATATATTTTGTTTTATATTTAATATAGAATATTAATCATGAATCGTATTGTAAATGTATTTTCTTTTAATATTTAATAAAAAATATATTTAGAATATGATTCATGTTTAATAGAACACACGCACACCTAGGCTATAGATAGATAGAAGCTACGGACAATAATACATTTTTATATGCTGTAAAATTTTATATGCTTACATTTTTACTTAAAGTTTGAATTGAAGTCAAATTATTATTATTCAGTCATATAGGCATAACACTCTCACACAATCATTTGTATAAATGTATTATTAAGTGCACTGTGAAGGGTTATTACATTTAACAATCATTACATCTAGCTCATTTATCTGCACTGTCAAGCATCAGCATGATCATGCATCTCTAATTACTAAACTTCACTACAGCGATCCCATGAATTCATTAGATCTGACAAAATCCACTAAGCGGTGTAATCCATGCAGAACCTATATCCAGTGTAATCCTCCAGCCGTGGCAGGACGTCCAGAGGCTGTAGGGGTTGTTGTCCCATTACAGGGGATAGTAGACATGAGGACTTGTTTGCCATATATATCTTGAGATGAAATATACCACTCTTCTGCTGAGCACTTAAAATAACAATAATCCCAGCACATGTGGAGCTCTGCACCCCCCCCCCCCCCGGCAGGTCGTGTGCAACCACATAATCCCAGCCTACCTACAATAGCATAGAAGGCCATCTGTTCAGCTCATAGCCCTTTAAAACTCCACATCTGGACACTGGAGTGGGGGCAGTGCTATTACTCTCTCTTTCAGTCTAGATCTCTGCTTCTTTCTCCCCTCCCTCCTGGAGTTCACAATTGAGATGACATATTCTGTCACTCTGTATTTATCTTAACACATTATAGGGATTTTTGATATCACGTACTGTACGTACGCAAGCATAAATCTCTCTTTTGAAGGTAAGAATATACATAGAACTTAACCCGTCTTTAACTTACAGTACCATTACCAGATTCCAAACCAATGGTTCCCAGCTGGTTTTGCTTCAAAATCAAGATTTTGCATTGAATATCAAATTGTAGTTTTTACAAAACTCATATGTAAAAAAAAAAAAAAAAAAAAAAAGCTTTAAAATAGATGTAAAATATTCACAAAATATATGTTGTACTGCAGTTATATATACAGAAATATATATTTGTAGGTTGTTTAAACCTTCTTTTGCTACAAAATACAAATTTTCAGAAAATATATTTTTATTTTCCGAATATATTGTGGGTAAATGCGAAAACATAAATACCAAATGTATTTATATGTAAAAACACACAAACAAACAAAAAAGAAAAACTAAAATATATACAAATATATTTGTGTAAATAAATTGTTGATATACATTAACTATTAAATTAATATATATTATTTTATAAATATATTATTTTTTATTAATGTGGATTGTGGATGTGTTTTATAAAAATGAAATCTAATTGTCTTTCAAATCAACCAGTGAAATGGTATAATATTGCCATGAGCTGCATAGAGACAACAGTGAGGATTTGGGACAAAACCTTGTGACTTGTACCAAAATACATAAATTAGTCACAGTGTTTCAAACATGCATTAAATGGCTAATTGTATTCTATATTCTGCATATTTCTCTGATCAAAATAAGCCACTGCTTTTATATATATTTGTGCTGTTAAACGATTACTCCCATCCAAAATGAAAGTTTTTGTTTACACACATACATATAGATATATATATATATATACACGTGTGTGTGTGCTAATTATGTATAAATAAAAACAAACATATAGCATATATTGTGCATGTTAAATATAGCCTATATATGCATGTATTTGTATTTATACATACATAATAAGCAGACAAACATATTTCATGCAAACAAAAACTTTCATTTTGGATGGGAGTAATCGTTTGACAGCACTATATACAGTACTGTGCAAAAGTCTTAGGCCACTAGTAACCAAAATGGGTTTTAAGTAGTTTTTTCTATTTTTTGCTGTAACAAACTGAGAACAAACCGAGACAAAAAACAAAAAACCTACCTGGAAAGCTACCTGAAAAACTATGGGCAAGTGTACCTCGGAACAGAAGCTTTTTTACCAAAAGCTGTAATACCAAATATTTATTTGATTTAGTTAATTGATAAATTAAATCTATTTATGGCAATATTTCTGAAATCACCCTCATTTTACAGCCTTTTTACACAGGTGTCTAAAACTTTGAACAGTACTGTAGCTTTCCAGGTAGTTTTTTTTCTTTATCTTGGAGACTTTGCCACGGTTCTTCTGGATTGAGTCTGTCTTAGTTTGTTCTGTTACTTCATGTGATTCCAGACAGACTGGATGATGATCAGATCAGATCTCTGTGTGGAGCACTGGCTGTTGTCAGACAATAATCTCACTGCATTATTACAATTAATGGCAAAAATAGTGTTTGGAAATGTAAACCGATATTTCCAACTGACACGATACCACAAAAGATAGAAATAACCCACTTAAAACCATTTTTTGTTGATGAAAATACTAGTAGCCTAAGACTTTAGCACAGTACTGTATATTATATATATATATACATACACACACACACACACATTATACATAGCAATGTTTAATGTTTTTCACATTATATGTAACAATGTTTTTTGAAAATAAAAGCACTAAAATGTACCTTTTTTTAAGCACTATTGACAGGCTTTTCATACTGTAATCACACTCACCACTGTAAACTAAGCAGCATCGGTGTCAGAAACAGTGAAGAGGATCAGGATGCAGGGTCATGCTGCTCTTGTTTTCAAGGATCTTGGTTTCATTCTCAGGTCTTAGTCCAGCACTGGATAATGAGTGGACAGCTGAAGGATCGGTTTCATTTGTCCTGAATGTTAAACAATCTTGGCCACAGTCCAAGTAAACAGACCTGGACACATACCTTCATACCAGTCATATAGCTTCTCCTTCAATTGACCTTTAACCCCCACCATTGAATCACCTTTAAAATCAAATTGATAGGAAATTATATTTGCAATAAAATCTTCATTAACATTTAATATTCTTAGTTATTTTTTAGCTAATGGCCATAAGCAAAGAAGCAGGAATGTTAGTTTCACAACAGCTGAACATGCTATAAATCAAGTCAATTTTAAGGAGAGGAAAGGTGGTTAAAAGTCAGTGAGAAATGTCAAGGGACACGAGGAGATTGGATTAGTCAAATATTCCAAAGCCATCCTCGGTAGCGGTGTCTGAATTCAACACAACTGGACCCACAGACATGTAACCATAGCAACAAGAAGATCTGAATGTCGAGGAATCGTAGCCTCATTTTGCCAAATTCTTTCCTCTGTCTCATTCAACTTTTCACCTAGAAAATGAGCAGGCAAAATGAGCACAAAAACAGCATTGCGTGCTTTCCATGCTTTTTCGTCTCAATCTAAGAGGATGTTTGTGGAATCTAAGTGGAGTCACTTGCTTTCTTCTGTCGCCTGTTAAATTCACGACCCTGAGTAAAACTCAGACGTCACTATTGCTAAGTCATGGATATCTCCCAAGCACAGCATATATATTAAGCTCAATTTTAAAAGCTTTTCATCGAGACAAAAACCTCCTCCAGCAT
Organism: Enteromius unitaeniatus; assembly: GCA_032359435.1. NCBI lineage: Eukaryota > Metazoa > Chordata > Actinopteri > Cypriniformes > Cyprinidae > Enteromius > Enteromius unitaeniatus. The sequence continues at coordinate 8,688,449 of JAUMHI010000069.1, forward strand.
CAACCTAAAAAACTAAATTCTATGTGCAGCAGAAACAAAATGAGATTATATAAAGGCACTACATTTGCTCTATTGTTAGTTTTGCACTTTGAGAGCTTGCAGGGCTTTCTGGGTCAAAGGAAAAGAAGGAATGATACAGCATGTCACTGGCTGCACCTGCAGGAACCTACTGTTATTTTCACGAGATGATGGCAGAAAGCTTCATCTAGTTGCAATATGGCCTGGACTGTGACCAGTTGTCTTGTTCAGAGACTGATTTAATAATTATAAAACTAAAAAGTGTAGTGAATTAATAAAAGTCAATTCAGAAATGTAATACAGTAGGGTTATAGATGACAAGTAATGTACTCTTTGAATTACTTTGTTAATTTATGCCATTTAATTATTTTTAATTTATTTTCTAAATTCATGTTTTCAACTGATAATCTTTTTCAGTCGTTTAAAGCTTGCAGGTTTACACTGATTACTGTCAGACTTCCAAAATTATTCTTTCACTAGTTCCCACTACCTCGGCGATAAAATAGCTTGTTTGGCGAACTGTCCAGGGGACAGGCAGGGAGCCCGGCGGCCTCCAAGCCCTAGGAGGTTTAACCCTCTAGGAGGCTAGGGTTAACAGATGCTCGGAGCCCAGCCTGGTCCCTGCGTGTCCCCCAAATAAGCCGTAGAGTGTGGACAGCGCCAAACAAGCCCCCCAAAAAAGCCTTAGATGACCTGGACGCAGGGCTAAAAGATTAGGGAGGCGTCCGCCCCCGTCGAAAGACCTCTGGCAAGAAGTGAAGAGAACCTTCCGTTGGGGTCGGGGTGAGGGAAAGACGACCATCTCCGACGGGACCCTTGACCTTTGGGAACCGCCTTTGTGGTCCCCGGACCGCAACGGAGGGGACGGGGGCTGGCGCCCTAGGGAGAGAGCTGGGGTTAAGGGGAGCGGAGTAGGCGGGGGAAGACTAGGGGAGGCGAAGGTATGAAGAGAGGCAGGGCAGCAGAAATATAGCCCGGAGAGGACCATGGCGGGCAGTACAAGGCCGGAGAGGGCCAAGCGGCAGGAAAAACGGCCAGAGAAAGCGAACCTCAGCGAGTCTCTAGAGCCACATGAGCGCAGCTCGTGCTTCTCTGCTCAGGGTGCGCACGCCTCTCTCAGCGTGTTCATTTCAGCTGCTGAGAGGAGCAGAACATTTGGTTAAAATAGATATGTTACTTCTAAGTCTTATATACATGTAACTATAGGCCAAATCATGCCATAATCATGCCTATCTTAAGTAAATTAGGTTTATATCAGGTAACGGCTCTTCATAAGGCTGTAAGAAATGCTATAGCAGGAGACCGCGAGAGCGTTTGGGCCGAAGCAGAAAGCAAGCTAAGTTTAGTGACGGTGAAAACTCTGGTGCTGCCCAGCTCGCGGAGAAACAGCTCTGAGACAAAAAATGCAGAAGCCAAGGAAAGGGAATGAGCGGTATTTAAGGCGGAGGAGGAGAGATTCGCGGGGTTATCAGTAGTAAGGAGACTGGTGGCAGCTGCGATTGTTCGTGCATGCTCCTCCTGAAATAGGATTCATTGCTTAATCGTCATTTATAAAAATTTAATTTTATGGCATCAGCACCTCTGTGTACTTTGAGATAATTTGGAGGTTAAATACTAATTTAAACCCATTGCAATAGTTTAACAGCGTTTGATACTGTTTTTGAAATCAAATCATTGCATGTTTATGACAGGAAACATTGGCGTCTAATGCCTTGGGACATACAGGTTAGTAAAAAATAAAATAAACCTAATTATAGAAAATAAAAGAGTGATTAAAAAAACATGAAAACTCCTGAAATATCAATCTTTTTTATAGCAGTCAATGCAAGTTGGGGGGAGGTTACATTTGTGTGTGAGAAAATATTTACATTACACCCTTTGTAATCATTAACATTTTTACATATTTTATAATTATAATTATATTATATTATTTATATTTTATAATTGTAAATGTAACTACTTACCCCCCCAACAGTGAATATAATATGCAATGTAATATAATAATTTAAAAATGTATTTAGAAAGCTAATCACTTGGGATCAGGTACAATTTGTTACTGTTAAATTAGTTTGATAATGTTCAGTACACTATACTTTAAGTCCTCTACAATCTGACATGTGTTTAATATTGAACTGGAAATTAGGTGCTGGGTGTCCGACCAGAGGAGAACTGGCCCCAACTAAGCCTGGTCCTCCCAAGGTTTTTTTCCCCATTCTCTCATGGGTGGGGTTTTGGTTCCTTGCTGCTGTCGCCTCTGGCTTGCTTAGTTGGGGACACCTGGGGCCATAAACCAGGGTTTTAAGCCAGGCTTATTTCAGTTAGTCTGACTTATTGCCAGTTAATTTGTATTAAAATAAGTCAGACTATCTGACATAAGCCTGGCTTATTTGGTAAACTTGTTTTATGGAACAGGCCCCTGATTTCTAGTGATTATCGTCATCTTGACTAACAGAGACCGTCTCTGCATTTGATAAATAAACAGTTACAGTACTCTCGTCATTATACATTACCATCACTCTGTTCTCCTACTTGATAATATTCAGTGCTTTGCTACAATATGTATTGTTGAAAGCGCTATATAAATAAAAGTGATTGATCGATTGAAAAAATAAGATTAAGGCATAATAATTGATATTTTTAAACACTTTGGCGTCAATGTTTATTTAGTCATAACAAAGGAAAAAATGTTATGAGACAAAATTGACATAAAATGAAGGACAAAAATTTCCCTTTTATTTTAGCCTTTAAAATACCTTGATTGAGTACTTGATATACAGTATATAATTGCGACCCATCCTTAACTACAGCAAGCGTATTAGGAGTATGCATGACATTTATGAAGTCGTGGATATGTCTCATGATATTTATAATAAAACCAAATTGAAACTTTTAGATGAAAAACATGTCACAATGTATGCTCATTTTATGTTCATTCTTTGGTGATAAGTGCCATTATGATTTACTGTATGAAAAATGGCTTACAGTATGGCTCACTGGGATTGTGTGCAATATGTCATCTGTATTTTAAAGTGCAAGTAGCTGAACCTTACTAAAACTGAGCAAGATTCATGTACACAATACCAAAAATAACTGTAAATGTAGAAAATACTAATTATCTCGCACATATCCATAAAAAGACTATTGTTGCTATTTGATGTCAAAATATAATGCTGATCACTTTTAATATGGGGCATGAGACACTGCATTTTCAGGAACAGTTTTAGTCTTAAGGCTCTATTTGATCATTGATGTTCAAGTATAAAAAACATGATGCTCCATTCAAGCATCATGGATGAAGGTTGTGAGATGTGAGACGGCTCTAGCAGCCTCAGCCTAGTTGCACAGTGGCCTAATTCAGCGTTCTTTTGTCATGGAAATAAGGTTTTTCACCTCTTTATCCAATCCCTTGGCTTCCACTGTGTGGTACATTATGGGTTATTCGTAATCTCCATTCTGTCCAATAATTCTGTCCCCTCAGTCCTCTGCCTCCTCTTCATCTGTCCTTTTGGATTTGAGCCGCTGGAAACAGTGGATAGTGGAGGCCAGAAAGAAACTGGCAATAATGGCTGCCACCGAAATACAAATTCCAGAAAAAATTACTATGAGATAATCAGTGAGAGTCAGCAATCCCCGACACTCCCGGAAACTGTCCTCAGAGAGCACACTGAGGGACACCTGCCGTCCGTCCCCTGGAAGAGAGCACTCCATACCATCTAGCCCTGGAAAAGAGAAATACAGAGAGGGGTACAATTACTTTTGAACATTTACAGTCTCAGAAAATACTTAACTTTACTTTTTGTGCTTTTGGACTGAATGGTGAAGTATATTTTCAAAGTACATTGAACATTTGTGTCAAAGAAATATGAATTACTTTTTAAAAAAAAAAAGGTCATTTCACATTTATTTGAAATGTCTTGATAAAAAGGGCACATTGAATCTTTTGGTGAAGAGTCCATGGAACATTCAGTTTAGTCTCTCATGGCTAGTGTCCAGTTACGGGACTTGTATGAGTTTCCAAACCAGCTCACATGTCAGGTCACTAATGTCACAAGCATCCTCAGCTGCACATCATCAAGAACAAACATTATCAGAGTTTGACCAAAGCCACCGATTTATGCAATTTGTTGAAATTTTTAAAATGCTAAACTGATCTGCATCAGTATAAATGAATTATATGCACTGTATTATGATGCAGATCGTTTAAATACATGGCATGATTTAGTAAAGCAATGAAGTGTATATAAACTGCTGTTAAATTGTTTGTGGTCAGTAAGATTTGTTTTAATTATTCAGAATGAATTAATTACATTAATCAAAAGTGACAGAAAATATTTATAATGTTACAAAAGATTTCTATTCTACATAAATGTTGATCTTTCAAACTAATTCAGCATTTTAGAATGGTTTCTGAAGGATCAGGTAATGCTGAAGAGCAATGACTGCTGAACATTCACAGGAATAAATAATATTTTAAAACAGAACAGTTATTTTAATCTAACATTATAGGTTTTACGTGTATTGTGATCAAATAAATGCATACAGTGATCCCTCGTTTATCGCGGTAGATGCGTTCCAGACCTGGCCGCGATAGGTGAAAATCCGCGAAGTAGG
>JAUMHI010000069.1:8693177-8708589 GCA_032359435.1 Enteromius unitaeniatus
GGAATGAGTGGTCGGATTGGTTGTAGATTCGTCCAGTAGTATACAGAGGCATCTGATGGACGCAGGTTAAGCCCGCCGTAGTAAGGTAGCTTGGCCAGACTAAGCTCCTATGAGCTTTATAGTCGTGGAAGCCAAGCTAGCATTTTATCCCAAAGATTTAAAATGTAAAAAAAGTGCCATTCTGAAGACTAAGACACAGAAAACAGTGAAACATTATCTGCTTGTCTGTAAAAACACAGCTGTAAAACTCACAACGTGATATTTATACATCATAACACAGACATGAGACACACATCAGACATAATATCCGATGTGATTTAATAAACGACCATTATTTGTTAAAATTCATTCAATTCATTCATTCAAGTAAATGCTCAACTAGCTAGTAACACTGTTTCAGGCACTTGCCAATGACTGCCATTTTTAATCAGATTTGGCACTTGATGAATGAAAATTTTGGACTGTGAGATGCTTATGGTGTCTAGTATTTGTTCAATAATCGTTTCAAAATCAAAAGGCCATTTAAAGTCTCCCACCACATAAATATATTAAATCTGTAGCTATATCTGCCAATCTTATTTCAGTGTTAAAAAACACACTTATAGACACCCTCAAAGTGAACAAACTTGAACTAAAAGTCACAAAACCTCCCCAATTTCGATTTTTAAATGGTACTAATCTCAAAATCCCATAAGACAATAGCATGAAACATTCAGAACAGAGACGGGAAACCTTTTTCCCCAAATATTTAGAACAATTAGAGTACAACCATCTGTCCAAAACTATTTATTTTCATGTATATAAGAAACGTGAATGATCATTTCTCATGTCTTGAGGGATGATCACATATGGGGGTCCTGCCTATGGGCCTCGGTCAAGGCAACATAAACACTTCCAGTGTGACACACAGACTCCCCGTGGCATTTATGAATCGGGATTTGGCAAGTGGCAACAGAACTTCCTGAGATCGAAGCCAGAAGCCCTGTGACACACAATCCTGGGATCCCTATAAACACTGGCTCGATACAGCCTCAGCCATTAAGTGTCTCATTTATATTTCAGCAGCTTCTGCAGCTCAGGGGCAACCAAAGATATTTCTCTCAGGAACAGCACCATCGCTGTGTGTTTAGTGCTGTGAATGTGTGAATATGATGAGGCCGGGAGGAAAATACAAGCAGGAAACAAACAATCCTCTTAGACTTTATAAGCCCACGGGTCAAACAAAAAAGCACAAAACACGATTACTAACACAGCCTTGTGCGTTCAAATAAAACATCCATGCAACAATATAATGAAAACCAGTACATTTACAATTGTCTGTGCATTGAAAGAGAAAGTTGTAGCATTTCCCAGTACTTTGGTGCACTGTTTAATCAAACCCCCACTCCATCTGTCCAGGCATTCATGCAATCTCTCTCTCCCTCTCTCTCTATATATATTTTAATGAAAAGTAGGGCAGCGGGAGCCCAAGTCCAGTACATATAATCCTTACAGGCTGCGCTACACTCTGTATGCCACACTGGATTAATCCCACGGGAAACATGGCCAGTCTTCGCTGGATTTTAGGTCAGCGTGCCAAGGCGTAACTTACAGTCCCACATTTTTTTTATTTATTAATTTCTTCGCACAGTTTGCACATGCCGAGCCGTGCCAATGCAGTGTACACAAGCACACACCCCAAATCCCTGGAACCTCATCGTCCTCACACCAAATCACTCACATCATGTTGTCTGTGCTGCGTGTAATGTTATACGCATCATAGCAAGGAATTTAAATGCAAATGATTAATACCCATACATCATGGCACAACAACATCGGAGGATTAAGGAATTTCTTTCTGTCTTTATAAACATAGAACCCTGCCTCTAGATGTGACTACAAGTGAGAAAGTATCAATAGTGAAACTTTAAGTGGAGAAACTGGTAAACACCATTGGTCACAAATCTAAACTGAATCGGTAAACACCACTTTGTGGTTTAAAAGCTGAATACTTGAAGTCTAATTTGCTCTTGTGAGGGTGCTCTTGAGAATTTACTGTATGAGCTACACTTAATGTTTTTTTTATGGCCGCGCTGCTCCTTTCCATGCTACACTCTCAGAAATAAAGATACAAAAGCTGTCAAGGATAGTGAGGGATACAGTGTACACTGGATGAAACACATTTTGAACTTAAGCATATTACTTAACCACAACTTTTTTCACTATGCTCCAAGGCTTTCTGTAGATATGTAATGGCAAACAAAGAATGAGCTATGATGTCTGATTTAGTAACAAATGACTCTTACATACCAATTCAAGTCAAAAAGATTCACAACGATTCACAGTAAAGCTGCAACATTATTCTCCATTTTACTTTGGCAAAAAAAAAGTCCACTGTCCATTGTTAATAAAGTTGTGATGGAAAAATCAGCATTTATACAGAAGCCACTTTCAAAACCGTTTGGCGAGCTGACGTGGAATTGCATTTGTGACATTTGGGCAAATTTTGGCAGCCAAAAAAAGTTCCCTTGTCAATAGGGAGTTCCCACAGAAATAATTTCAAACCAAACAGCTTCCTGGCATGACAATTTTGAACCTGATGCAGAATCTGCCTTGAAAAATATTTTGCCCTTGCAGGAAACTGTTTTCAAAAGAATTTTGAATGTGAACACTTACAACAATTATAAATGTGGCCGCTCCTTAAGCAGTTTGAATCAGACTCACTCAGCCAATGAATCAACCTCTCAATGAATCAAGAATCATTTGTTGTTTATCTCCACCAGGAACCACGAATGTGATGTAGACTATATTTAAGATAAATGTAGAGTGTCTTTACTAGTCAAAATAAACACAAATGCTGTGAATTTCAATTCCTCAATGAATCATGACATTGATAATTGATTGCAGTTTGCGGACCATTGGTAAAGGTGACGCACCAGATTTATTTTGACTACATGTTCTTAACACAATCAACACAACACTTCAATCTTTTCCTTTCGAACAAGGAAAAATATTCTTAAACTTCTTATTTCTAATTCTTATTCTAGAGTCAATGTTCTTTTCTAGAGTTAATATACAGTAAATTCTCATCGCATAATGCTTTTTATTGTCCTGATCTCCAGTGCTGGTCTTGTCTGTTTTATTCAGATGGAAGAAGCACAAACATTGCCCTTGAAACATACTGAAAAATTAATGTAGAGTTAATTAAATCAAGCTTTGATCATACTCGACACACAAACCCTCGCAAACTACGTAGATCCCTACAGTCTTACATTCCACTATATCAAATATGCCAACACACGAAACACTAATATTATATTCAGTTTATGTTCCTGACATACATCCAAAAGTCTGACAATCAGTTTCAAAATCTAATCTTATCCTGGAAATAAATGAAATAAATACACTTTTAGCTTGCAGCAAATAAATTTGATATTGATCATGTGAATCCTTTGCACAAATGATATCTCATTAAATCTGACCAAACTTGTCTAGTTCACGTAAATAGCTGGAGTGCTGCTGCTGTAATATAAAAAGGGAAAAAGTGTAATTGTAAACATGATTATGCAACTGAAACAGCACGTCTCCAGTACATGATGGATTCAAACAGTGCTGATTGTAATAGATATTCTAAACTGATCAATAGCTTCCATGTTCAACAGTGAGCAGCTACGACACATTGTGAACGTGTGAACTAGTGTGAGGACATGTTCAGAATTCTGCATCCAGAAACAGGACAGAGTGCATTGATCCTCTGTGCTCCAGATCTGTCAGTCAACCTGTGGGTGGGATGCTAAAACATTCACTAGACCACGGGGACCATCGCAGTGTGTAAACACACAATCCATCTTCAAAAGAACAACAGCACCAGTCTGCAACCGATGACAAGTCTGACATATAGAAAGCAGAAAATGGTTTTGTAGTTTCACTGTAAACTTAAAGTGACAGTTGAGCCAAAAATAAACTCTCTGTCATCATACACTCACCCCCAAGAGGTTTCTTGTGTGGAACACAAAAATATATTTAACAGATATTTAAGCATTATTTGTATCTTAATTAGTTATTATTTAAATGTATGTTTTATTAATATTGCTTGTGTATATATGCTTTTGAGCTTACGTTTTTTTTTTTTTACATTTCCTTTATAGCTATTGTTATTCTACTATACCAAGTATCAAATTCTACTTTATTTGAATTAGTTGATTCTGAGTTTTTAATTTAATATTTTACACAGTTTTACAATTTATATTTTTTACTTATTTTTACATTGCTTTAATTATTATTATTATTTTTTTTATAAATTATTTAGCCGTTTCAGTTACTGTAACAATAACACTGTATTTTGAAGAAATGTCCAATTCTTTATACGGGAACAAAACTGCAATGCCATTTTTGTGCCACATTTAAAAAAATAAATAATAAAATTACAAGATTAAAGTCACAGTATTTAGAAAATAATGTCAAAATCACGAGAATAAGTCCAAATTATTGCTAGAATTAAGACAAAACACCATGAGAATAGCTAAAATGTTTCAAAAACTTAATAGTAGAAATTTAGAAATTTAAAAACAAAAAATTGAGAGTAGGCCTATAGCCTACAGTAGATTCTGCTCTCAATCCGGGCCATGAGTAAAAAGCTAGAATATGCTCTCAAAATATTAAAACTTCAATCTTTACTCTCAAACATTTCCACTTTTTTTATCTTTAATATGCCACCAACATGCTGTCATACAAAACACTTGATGCCAGTGACTATAATTTTATGAACAAAGAAAAACACATTTTGACTTTTTGACTTCTGCGTTACACACAGGCGACAAAATCATTTGGAACGACATGACGGAAGTAAACATTGATGTTGGATGAATTATCCATTTAAGAAATCAAACAAGCATTTTCCTCCTAAATCCTTTGTTGGATCCCGAATTGGGATTTACTGACCTACAAAAGCTATCGATGTCTGTGATACAGTGGAAGTAAAGCATTCGCTGCAGTCCAACAAGAGATTTGTCTCTTTTGCATATAAACCCCTGCATATCTCTGCTATGTAACTGTCTAACATTTGCAGACAGGAGGCAAACGTGATGGCGCTGAATGAGCAGTGGGTCAGTGGAGCAGCCTGCTCACAGTTTACAGACCCAACACTAATCCCCTGCTTTCCCAATTTACAACTCTCATCTCTATGGCAATGTGGGCCAGGAGCTTAAAAAAAACAAACCAGTCACATTCAAAGGGCAAAATTAACCACACCTGCCAATGGTGGGTGCACTGAGAAAATGTATAAGCCATTGAAGCATATTTCGCACTACTGACTTTTATCTCTGCTGCAAAAACACAATCATTTGTGACAAACAGCACAGAGGTTTTCAGATGAGTCGCTCTCCGTTTTTATGATTTTGATCTGAATGTTTACTTTTTAAGTCACTAAATATCACACCCATTTGCTGTCGCCTTGTTTAGGAAAAATAAAACCTGGATTCCCACTAAAGGAAGAGCTCATGGAGATTGTGACAGATGTTTTAATAGATATTTCGTTTTTCAATTGTATCGCTTGTGTCACTTACATCAGTGAGGTTCAGATTATCATTCATTCAATCCAGCCCATGCAATTTTGCAGTTACAGGCCAACTGCCGAGTTTTATTTAAAGGCCAAACCTAACACATTTGGGCTTTCTGGGTGTTAACATGCAATAGTTTGGGCTCTGTAAGATTTTCTCACACTATTATTCAAAATAGAGTAAATTAGAATAATATTTTCCAATGCTCTATTTTTAAAGTAAATGTTTTCTATTTTAATATATTTTAAAATGCATTTTACTTCTGTGACACAAAGCTGAATTCTGAGCATCGGTTCAGTTGTGCTGCTTTAAATATTTGTGAATTTTACTTTTTCAGGAATCTTTGATGAATAGAAAGCTCAAAAGAACAGAATTTTATAACTTTAGAAATATCTTTACTGTCGAGTTGATCGATTTGATTGCATTCTCTAGAATGAAAGTGTGCTTTTCTTTAAGGAACCACTAGTAAACAGTAGTGTATAATTACTTCAGACGTCCATTGATGAAGCCAAAGGCGCAGAAAATTAGCCCAAATGAAGATGCAGAAAAAGTACATTCATGAATTTCTAATGGAAAATACATTCACTTAAAAATAATCTGAATGCAAATCCAGTCTGCATGACTAATGTATGAGGAGGTGGACGTTATAAGAAGCATCACCAGACTATGATTATGCATACATGTTTTCCATTAAGGTGACGATCATCAAAAAGACTAACTACCGGATAATCCAATGATATTAAACCAAAACATGTACACTTGTGTTTTCAGATAATCATAGTTTAAAAATCTAGGATAGCGGAGAAGTAGGTCATGAGCTTTTTGAAGTTCAATATTTTATGTCAGCTCTCTGTGGAATAAAAGCGTCTCTGCTCTGACGGCAAAACCTCTGTGTATTAACTGTGCCTGCGTCTGTTACTATTGAGGATATTATGATTATGCAATATCAGCTCATTATCTGGGATGTCCACTCATAATCACTTTTGCTTGCTTTGAGACATTCAATACCTGAAAATGAGGGAGAGCACATAATGAAGCTTACACAGATCAAAATTATACATGGAACAACACGGAAGCCACGTCCTGAGGCAAATTCACTCCATTTAGAAAGATTACTGAGTAGATGAATATCTATAATCTTAAAATCAAATAGTAAACAAATCAGAACACGGTTACAGATTATTCCAAACGGTTCCAGTTGAGAAGGTTTTGACTGAAGATCTTTCAACAACAATCCATTTGCAAATCAGATCCTTGGTGGATATCAGAGTAAATTAGCAGCTTCAGGCTATGAGAGCAAATTAACTTTTCATCTGATTTTTAATCACTCTGAATAGAGATTTTTTTAGTTTAGGGATCTCTCTTCTCTTTTCATTAAGTTCATTTCGGAATGTAAATCTTCTGGGTCAATGACTACAATTTATATCCAGATTCGTTTTCAAGAAAGAAAATATCAATTTAGCACGCAGTCCATTAGACACCTGTGAGTATGGTAACTGAGCCAGGTTTCAGATTTACATAGCACTTTTAAATCCATTCTGTATGTGCATAAAAACATTTGATTTTTGTAGCAGCAAGATAAACATCTTTTCAGCTTGGGTGGCATGCAGATTTGACCGGTGTGAAATGCTTAATGTACCATACGATCCAATATATCTTAATCAAATGAGCACAAACACAATAATGCCATGCGCTCAAATATATCTCCATCAAATAAACCCCACAATAATGCACAAAAGCCATATGCTCAAATAAATCTCCATCAGAAACTACCGGATTCAATTTATCAGTGTTAGGCTAATGTTAAATTAAAATGTTTATGTCAAAGACGAGGGAAAACGTAATGTGTTTAATGTGAAGTCATAAAACAGGAACTTACTCTATAACACGAAATGTCACAGAATTTATACATTTTTGGATGAATAAATCAAAAACGGGTACACTTAAATCAAAATGTTATATGGACTAGTTTCTGTCCATATTAAGCTGCCAAAATACCATTTAAATATAAATCTGTATGTTCTGCGAGTCTCTGTGAATGAATAGAACAGATGCATAGTATCTTTATACACACATCATAAAGCATGTTATGCTTCCTGTGTCCTCAGCCTCAATATGAGTGTACATAAACACGTTAACAATCTCTAAAATTGTCTCACTTCATAAGCATTTTACAATTTATGTAAAACTATTAAACAATATAAAACTATTGTTCCTATCTTACACAAACAGAAACCTATAAGGTCTTCACAGCAACCTGTCAAAAAGTAAGTTCGGAAACTGTGACAGAAATATTAGTTGATGTTAGGGCTGGGCGATATATCACATGCTATAGTCATCTAGCACATCTAGTCAGTAAAGTCGTTTTCTTGAATGGGGTAAATCTCTATCACATGTTTTCAAATGGAGCGGCAGTTAATACATAGACGACAGACGAGCTACATCAGTGATCTACGGCTCTGTGTATTAACTAGGGGTGTAACGATTCACATATCGTGTATCGTACGATTCATGGTAATTTTCCAAATCATGGTAAAATCATCATGTTGTGTTCGTTGACACAGGAACATCCTAACTGAAGAGGGAAATTACATCGCTCCCTTTAACAAGTGCATTGCAAACGACAAAGGATGATCACTGATGATTTGGAAAATGACATGAATTGTACGATACTCGATACGTGAATCATTCCACCTTTAGTAATAACTGCAGCTCCATTTGAAAACAGATGATAAAGATATACTGCTAATCAAGGAACCGGATGCACACGACTATAGCATGCGAGATATCGTCTAGCCCTACATGACGATAGTACTATTAAAAATATAATTAAATCATTATTTTGAAAGGAATATTTACCAGAAAAGTGAATGACCAGAATTTATTTAGCAGAAAAATACAACATATTTGACACGGCCTTAAAAATAACATTTTTGTAAAACTTGAAATGAATTGCTGTCTAAAGCCCTATTCGGCCCTATTTTTTAAACTATTTTTTTTATCGTTATCACCTGACGTCCGCGATTTTCATGTACCATTTCGGACGGGACTAACATCTCCGTGTTTATTACAGAGGTGGGCATGTCTGGTAAGAGCATCTATGGCATATCGCGTTGGCCAAAACACACAAGGAAACACGTTGTAAAACGAAATATCACCGGCAATCACCGACATCGCATTCGGACGTGATTCGTTTTCTCAGAGGACCTCAGAGTTTGCTGAAAAACAGTAGGTAAATTGCTCTGGAATTATCACAGAGGTTGTGAGAGAAAAACACAGACATGACAGATTTGGATGGGATCAAAATCAAAAACAAAAATTTCTCTAACGACCCCCTGTAAAACTAGTCCCGTCCGGATAGGGCTTAATAGTGTAAGTTTAATAAATTCATTTAGTTTTTATTTAAATAATCTTTTAAGCTGTGATTTGAGAGTGTGGGGAGACTGACTGGATTACATCATTTGTAGTGCTTCATGGGATTGGGCGTAGCGTAGAGCTCATTTTATATTACTAAATACCATCAATAAACAACCTCGGAGCTCACAGCTGGTCAGTTTTTAAAGGTTTATTAGTTACCGTTAAAAATCTATTTCACCATGGAGCAAATGAATGGCTTTTTTACTTCCAGAACCCGTATGCTGCACTCCAGCACTCTCAAATGCTTTACTCTGATTGGGCACTGGCGGCGTTCAGAGGTCTGCTGCTTCCCTGATAATGGCCGCCATCAATAGTGAAGACATTCGGGTATCTTTTGTGTCGCCTGACTCACAATGTGGACTATTTCTCGTTTTGCATCTCAATTATTGACAACTAAAATTGGAGGGAAAAAAATTTAAATTGTAGGACTTCAGTATTAAAAGTACACTTTTGTACTAACTTTGGAGAGAAGCTACAGAGTTTCATCCTGTCCTGTGTGCTGCTTATTTCCTTGTCTTAAACAACATTAAACAGATGGATTGCTTCTTTAAACTCTTCACACTGACCACTATACCCTGCTTATAGTCTCCATTTTTTAAAAAACGTCTGCCAACGCATGTGTGGTAGTTAGAGAGATATTGCTCCTCTATAACAGCTGACATTTTGACATTTTATTAAATGAGATTCTGAGTGTTTACAAACTAAAATTGTTTTGTAGCCTCATCTCTGCACTCAAAAATAACACGAATTCAAATCAATATGACGGCGCTCATCAAACTGGCTAATAATTAACACTAAGAGCACAATCCATTTCACCTCATTTTATTCAAAATGATCACTCAACAAGACAGAAAGACAGATGGATAATTAAATTGTCAAGCAGATGGCAAGTCCCTCTTGGATACCTGATAATTTCCCCGTTTTGACCCCCTCACAAGCCTGTGGACAAAATCTTGTCATTTCATCAGAGGCCATATGGAAACTCCCAGTTTCCCATCACCCATTAATACATTGATTCAGAGGCAGTTTGTTCTGTCTGTCGCTCTGCAAAGCTGACAGGCCACAGAGCCGGCGCTGTCTGACGTGACTGAGATTGGTCAGGTTTGCTGTGCTTATGTAAAGGCTCAGAAAGATGCCGCAGATGCCAGAGGCAGGTCTTGGTCCTAATAAAGCGGGATGGGGGAGTGCAGCAATGACTGAGGACTGCATGACACGTCACGCGGATGCTGTGCTCACAGACGTCACACGATCAAACCCAGGTGCTTTCCGGGATAAATGGCTGCTGTTTGTATGTATGTACTCTGATTAAGGTCTGAAAGTACTACAAAAGTTAAAAAACTCCCACATTCAAAAGAGTCCACAATAAAGAAAAGGAAAAATATTAGAAAAGTCTTGGTCATATTGTGTACTCATAATGGTTTCAAATTGCTTTGAAAACTGACAACTAAAAAATGCAAAAAAAGCAACATTTCCAGCATACCATAAACACAGGTAGGTATAATTCTTAAAATAAATGTATACTTATTTTAAACGGTTTAAACATAATAATAATAATAATAATAATATGTTTTTAATTAGCAATACATTTGGGGGGACTTGGAAGCATTGCTATATTAAGATATATTTTAATTTAATTTAATTACAAATATAATGTGTTGCATTTAGAGACATTTTAAATGTATAGATGTTATAGACTTTTTGTTTATTTTAGTACATCAAGCTAAAATAAACCAAATTAAAATGATTATTATTTAAATTCAGGTATAACCAATTAATTTGACTTAATTTAACATTTACTATTTTATTTCTAATAACACTTTTTATGGTAATTTTAATATACAATATATAATTATAATCTTGCTGGGAATCATATCCCTGCACATTTTACAACCTGAACTAAACTTGAAGATGTGTATTCAAGCTATTATACAGTAAATGCATTTGTAATTATGAGTAAACTAACAGCACCTTAAAAATATCAGTTAAAAATAAAAAAACTGTGGTGATATACAGTATGGGTCAGATTCATGAGTAAATCCCGTGAAAACAATAAATAAGGTATTTCTAACAGAACAAACAGCTACTATAATTTATGCACACTACTTTCTCTACACAAGCTGAGGGGGTCTGCTATTCCCGCACAGTCCTGTCATTATAGCTAGCAACATGACTGACAGAACAAAACAGAGCGGGAGCTTAAGTGGCAGTCCAGCCATGTATTTTCTTCACATTAGAGCAAATCATTTACTCTGCCCTTGGGCAAACGAAAGAACCCAGTCAACAAAATTGAAACAGGATGGATTCATTCGATTAGTCAAAGTTCTAATTCACACAGACATCCTCACATACTTGAGAAAATATCCATGTCCTTACTCGCAGCCTAAGTCATGTATTTCTCGATTCTGTAAACAATTATTTCTCTCCCAAGATCTGTATCTGCTCTGAGGTGTGATAAATGAGCTTTTACTCCTCACATCCATCAGAAAGAACCAAACAAACAGGAATGGATGGTGTGTTTTCAGTGTACGCCTAAACATCATGTAGGCACTGTTTATAGTGAATCATACTGATGGCTCATCATCAGAATAGCAGCATGATAGACAAAGAAAAACTCCCATCTGGCATTACACAGAGATATTTCCATGCAGGTAACATATTAATTAATCACTAGTACAGCACTCTTAAAAGTTCCATCAAAAACTGATGTCTTTCCATTGCATTATTTACAGTGAAAAAAGGTCTTAATTCAGATGATTTAAAAAAAAAAATGGAACTGTTCGCTAACAGGTTCTTTGAGAAACCCAAATGGTTCTTCAGTGGCCTCTTAGAACATTTATTTTTAAGAGCGAATAATGAAAGTGGTTAGGAAAAAGATGAGATCATGCTCCAAAAAATACAAATAAATCTCCTCCCATGTCTTGCTGCAACAGGTCCAACCTACTGCAAAATATAATAAATAGGAAGAACTTTAAAAAGCACATTGACTGAGAATCTAATGACTTCTCATGAGAATCAAAATGATTTCAAAGCACATCTGCTGTCATAATGACTCTCCTGTTTTTGTCCATATTTTAAAGGCAGACTTCACTGTGAGTTTAGAAAAAGATGAAGGCTCTCTTGAAGGTCTCAGGTGCTGATGAGGCGCTGATGCAGATCTCCAGGCAGAGATTTGAGATTATGGCCCACGTGTATTAACAGAAAGACTACAGCTTTGCAGATAAAATGGAAAGGACTAGATTTTTGAAAGATATTGTCAATTACAGCACTACTCAAAGCCTATAGCTAGACAGATTTCTGGGCACCTATTAAGCACACTTACTAATACCAGAAAATGCTTTCTAGTTACAAGACAGCTCACTAGCTTTAAGCCTATACGTTCTGAAATGTTCCTAAAGATAATTTTGTGAGAGAGACAGAGAGACTTGATAATGAGACATCATTTACACTCTTGTACTGCTCCAAATCTGTACGACTTTCTTTCTTCTGTCAGACACAAAAGAAGATGCAAGACAGAATGAGCCTCAGTCACCATTTACTTTGATGAAAGTGAATGGAATAGACTGCCTAACATCTTCTTTTGTGCTACACAGAAATAAAGAAAGTCGTGCAGGTCTGGAACAACATGAAGGTGAAGAAATGATGAAAGAATTTCATTTCTGGCGAACAATCCCTTTAACTTCTGATTGTTCTGATTGAACAGCGCATATTGTGTTGATGCAAATGGAGAATAACAGTTGACCAAAGGAAAGCCATTCTAACTAGTTGCAATGCACTTAAATGGAAACGAATGCCTTTAACTTGAGATCCTGTGGCATGACGGTAAAACACTAGCATTTATTCGGCGGATTTATTTAAAAAGCATCTTCATTTAAGTAATATCATCAGCATCATGCAGCGTAAAAAGTAACAGACATTTCAAAGCACGCACGCTTGACACAGACACATGCTCTTACCTTCAACAGCCCACACAATCCGTATTATCCATAACAGACGGATTATATCCATAATTGCCGTGAATTTGGGCATTTGACTGTAAAGACCTAGAATATTCATTGAAAACTTGTCCGGCAGCCCATCTGTGAACACGCTATGATCGCAAGCACTCGAATAAACCCCATCGGACTGGAAGAACTAAAGCAAGTTTGGACGAAACCAACGAAACGCAGACGAGGGGCGGGAATGACTGTATGACAAGAGTGATGCTCAACACCCTGATAATCACTAGTGTCTGCGAGATTAAAAACGATTCGATTCTATTCTATTCTATTCGATAATTAATTTTTAAACTACGTTTTCGTTTAAAATTGTTATCATTAAGTTAAACGTATTAATTAAATGTAATAATATTATAGTATTTTATATTATAATTGGGTATTATATATTTGTTTTTTATTAAATTTAAAATGTTTTAATTTACATTTACTTACAATTATTAATAATTGGTTAAATATTATATTTTATTATATTATATTTTATTAATGAAAATACATGACTTTAAATTCTACATGTATTAATTTACTTCCGTTTAAAATAACTAATATTAATCAATTATAGCAATAATAATACTTATAAATAAATGTGTTTTTTAAAGGTAAAACTGTATTAATAATCTGAATGAAATGGGGGAAATCGTATTTTATTTTTTAATCTTTAAAAAATATACGGATGGAATTTGTTTTAGATGTATGTTAGCAACTGGCAATATTAATAATGTTAGTCATTGCTGATTAAACGACTTATAACTAATAGAGAACTTAGGAAGTCGCACAAAAGACACTATGCACTGCGGCATTTAAATCAAAGAAATAATTGAAATTTATTTGAAATTTGAAAATAGTAGAATGCTTCTATTAGATACAAGCAATGTGATTTGCCGGGAATTCTCTTGGTTAATCAATGACGCTATAAATTCAAATTACACCAACAGTGCCCCCTGGAGTTTGGGTGAAAAATGTGCTGTCTAGGCGCAGGGGGTTTGAGGGGGTGAACTGATGGAGTAATGCATGTGATCGTCTATCAAATAGTTCACTAATCCCTTGAGTCACTTGCAATTTGTATGGGTTTGAAGATTACAAATCTGACAGATCACACAAGGGGCTGGTGTGAAGAAGACAAATGGCCTCGTTTCTCAACACCGCCGCTCGTGATCTTTGACTCCCATGTGAGAACCTCCATTATCTGCAGCCCTCATACAGTACATGGAGTATTGTGCTCCCACCTAGTGTATCCCTTCATATCACATTTCGTTTCAGATTCTAAATAGTAGAGCTGTAAGCATTAAGTTAATGTTTCTTTTAGCGAAAACATCTACAGTAAGAGCAAATAAAATGAATAAATACAGATTGTAAATCACCGACATGGAGACAGCACTGTACTTCACGTTTGCTTGTAAACACAACTGAGAGGAAAATAGTAATGACTCATTAAAAATAGAGCATGATTATTCACATTTCTGTGAAATTCCAACCGGCGTACAACAGAGCTCTTAGCAAGAGCGAGAGAGGGAAAGACCACAGGAATGAGGGAGATGGAGAGTTAGGGAAAGAGAGAGGGAGGAAATAGAGCAGAAGAATATGGAACTGACATAAAGGAATCTAGGATAATTCAGCCTCAAGATGAGTGAGGACTGCAAAACGGCAGACTAGAGAATCCAGGGGTCGTTTCCATGGAAACCTTTGCCCAGGGAGATTGGCGACCCTCCTGTCTACTAATGCTAGCAGAGCGCAGATTGTAGGTCACATATGGCACCAACAACCCAATCAGGTCTAATCTGTCTTGACTTGTGGGTCATGAATTGAACCATGAAACTGGTTTTTACTCTGGCTCATATCACTGACTGTTATATATATATATGTATCACGTTTGTTAATACAAGACCTGTGAGGCACTGTTAAACCAATTGATTATACTGTGATTTTAAACGGCATGTGGGTGGGTTTAATGAGAGAACAAAAGGTTCTCATTTAAGCTCACAAAGATACACAAGAGAGCAGTGACACTCAATCATTACAATCATAATACTGAAACATAGCTTATTTTTGCGCTCAATGGTGACTAAAATGCTTAATAATTTAAATGAATTACATTTCACTGGGCTTTGTGAAATTTTCTGTTCATTTTGTTTTTGTCACTTGGAAACATGCCGCTGCATGAGTGCGTAAGTGATTACTGGGTTATTTCGGAAAGTGACCATGTGTCTGTCAGCCTCCAGTGTTCAGTCATAATGTGACGGGATGGAGATGAGCCAGTTTACTTCTAGCTAAACACTGCCTTAAAAAAAATTATAATAAAATATATGTTATATATGTAATTTTGTAGTTTTCAAAAAATATATATATTTTATAAAAATGTAAAAAATTATAACTTTAAAATGTCTGACAGCAGCCAGTGCTCCACACAGAGATCTGATCTGATCATCATCCAGTCTGTCTGGAGTCACATGAAGTAACAGAACAAAC
>JAUMHI010000069.1:8708739-8726505 GCA_032359435.1 Enteromius unitaeniatus
TAGTCTGTCTCAGTTTGTTCTGTTACTTCATGTGATTCCAGACAGACTGGATGATGATCAGATCAGATCTCTGTGTGTCTGTATGTGTGTGTGTGTGTGTGTGTGTGTGTGTGTGTATATATATATATATAATGTTTGTTTGTTTCTTTCTTTCTTTCTTTTTTATATATATATATATATATATATATAGCACAACTGCACTGACTATGTAGTCTAAAATATTTTAAACAAAATATATTAAAATGCAATAATATGTTTTATATATAATAATATAAATACATAAATAACTTGAATAAAAAAATTATACACATGTATTTTATACACTGAAAAAATGTGTCTGAGACTTTTCAAACTATTTATTTTAGCTACATTTACAGTAAATAAAGACATTTAGTGGAGAATTAGTCGCTAAAATAAAATCATTGGGACCACTTGCCTTAAAAACATTTAGTAAATTGTACATAAAATATAAATACATATGTAGAATACTAATGCAAAATAAAAATGTTCAACATATTTATAAATGTTAACATAAATACAATATTTAAAAAAAAAAAAGTTTAATAATACCTGTACAAATGTAAATCTCTGCATGATCAGTCACATTACTGTTTGTATCAATGATGCAGCACTAAAGTCTGAAACTAACCAAGCTCAAAGAAGGTCAACAACCCTTGAGAAAGGTCAGTGCGTCATGCTCCAAACTCTCCCATGAGAGCACAGACCCACAAAATAGTCTCTTTTGTGAGCGGAGAAGCAAGCATGACACCCCACCGTGCCATTTTGATGGCTTCTGATAGTAACACGCACTGATACGTGTCTGGCTTTCTTATCCTGCTGCTCTAAATTGGAAAAATTGACCTTATACACAGAGGTGACTCAGATATGCTCTCTTTGACATTTCCGGGACTTAGCAGAGTTTTCAGTTAAGATGAACAAGGCCTGGAGGACGAGCGAATATTTCATGAGTAATTTAATATCTGGAGCATGCACATGGTCCTCTGTGAATTAGGCTCTGAAAATAGTAGGACGGTCTCAGTTGACAGCACCCCAAGTCTTTAGTTTTGAAGAAAGTCATCAAAGTATTTGCTCAAAATATATGTGAAAGAAAGAAACAGAATCATGTAATAAAGTGATATAATGGTCTGGGTAAACTCTTATATGCTACTACATTCAGGTGAGACCCAGTTGATTTTGTCAGGAATAATGATTAGATTTACATAAGTTTATGTTACTAGATTTAGGATTGTGTGGGCACAATAAAACCAGCATCAAGCAGTCACAGCTTGCGCAGACAGGCTGATTGTATTGATCTCACTATAGGTTTGGACATGGAGCTCGAGGGCAGGGGTCTGGGGAGCAGCTCTCCACCACGCTTCAAAACCAGGAGGACAACATCAAATAAGTAGTTAAGTCAAGCAAATGGCTATCAGTCAATAATTCTCTTTTCATGGCACGGATATCAACTTCACGCCTGATTCATTATTGAACTGGCTCCCAGACATGTAAGCGATGGAGTGTATCTGATATTGTGTCAACAAGGTGATTGAATTACTTTAAATTTACTTTCTATAGAGGGACGTGCTTTTCTGGCAAATATTCTTTTTTAATTGTCACTCTGAATGTTGCCGATTGCTCTCAATGGAAGCCACTGAATAAGAAATAAAAAAGGTTATTGTGACTTTTCTTTTCTCATGCAAGATATGAAGTCAGAATTGCGAAATACAAAGCCACAATAACTTTTTATTTTTATTTTTAAATTGTATTCAGTGGCTTGCTCTCTGATGGAGATCTATGGAAAAACAAAACACAAAATAAAGCAATACATTTGTATTGAATTTGCTGCCCTCTTGTGACAACTGTGGAAAAAATGCTAGATTGTCTTGTTCAGAAATTAAAATCATATTGTGTTTCACGGAGCACAGTACATGGTACATTTGGCATGTAACGATTCTTTTTGTAAGTAATAATAAAAAACAAGACAAATATTTTATCGTTATGTGCAAATGGAGCTCTGCATAATTAGCTGACAACATTTTGTTAAACATTTATATTATACTATCTAATATCAATAATTCAACTAAAATTATTATATTATAGGCCTATTATATTGCATTTTACGTTGAAACAAAAAAAGGAAAATCTTATTTTTCTTTGCTTCTTAAAATCAATAATGTAAAGTAATTTAAAAAGTACTCAGTATACCTAAAATCAGCAACATCTTATAAGTAAATAATGTGCAATCAGTAATTATATTATATTATAATCAGTGGTGGAAATGGCTAAAATTCACTGGGGGGACTCTATGTTGGGGGGGTGTAGGGGGCTTAATTAAATAAATTTTTCGGGACACTTTATAATCTAAAATTACATTTATTTACATATTATTTAATATTTTCTCAAAACCTTCTTGTATATAAAGACTGTATTATACGGCCAAATTTAAAGATCTGTTATAATGTAAGAATCATTAATGCCCCCTATGTTTGATAAAAAAATAATAATAATAATAATAAAAAAACAGACTGATTAGTCAAATTAAAGAATCATTTCATTAAAAGAAAAAAAAAATAGAAAATGATTGTCTCTAACTGGTCTGCTCAGCCAAAAACGCTGATTTTACAGATACAGTACTGCAAGATTTGTAGATTAGCTATATTTAATAGTTTACACTTTGCAAAAACGTTTGCAGTTAGTTTTTAATATTATATTCTTAGGGACTCAGGAGCACTAGTGGTCCTACTTATAAAAAAAGAAAAGGAACAGACACTTTCTGTTCAACGATTCAATGAAATTCACCTTCCCATTGATATTTGTGTGTTTGATTATATTTATAGAATTTACAGAATATAACCCGCCTGCAGGTGGCAGTAAGTCACTGTCTTTGTCACTGAATCATCCATTAAAAAGATTCAGTTAAACGGTTGATTCGTTTAGTAATGAAGCAGCTGACCATAGATATATATAGAATGACTAGATGTCTCTTCTGCATATGGCGGACATCTTACCACAGGCTGCTCGCTCACCCAAAATATTGTTGATAGTAAAATAACTATTTTGAATAATTTTTTACCGATTTTCAAACGGTTTGATTTATTCTAAACGTCAAATATGTAGTACTACTGAATTGAATAATTAACTCATGCTCTAAAAAATAGAATAATGTTCTAGAATAGGTAGACTAAGCCTACAAGATTTCCCTTAACAAATATACATCAAGAAACGCTGCATGTTGTGTAACACAGCACAAAGATCTAAAGTCCATATTTCCAAATTGTTAATGAAAATATTTTTACACATAAGATTGTGGTAAACCAGTTTGTTTAGACATTATAAAGGCACTTTTCAAAGATTTTTGAAGATTTATTTTTTGGACAGAGGTGTTAGAGGCATTTGATGGATTGTTTTTTTAAATTTAGCGAAATAACGAAGGCGTCCCAGTGGTGCTGGTTCTGGTCCTCATCCGGCTGGGCCTGATTAGTGAGGATGAAGTGATAAGTGAAAAGGATGGCAGGATGTGGGTCGCTAGGCTGTGCGGTCCAGGAAGTCTGGACAAGGGAACAGCAACAAGAGATGGTAGTCGTTGGGTTGGGACTTCAGGTGCGATGAGGGCCAGTGGGACATCAAATACATGGACGGCTGATGACTGGAAAAGGTTTACCTGTTTATTTTTGTTTATTAAGTGAGCTTATGAGGGGAAGAAATAGAGTGAGTTAGCATTACTATAACTCATGATCAGTGGCGGCTGGTGAATTTGTGGTTTTCACATACAAACAAAGCATTCTGGTGCATTCTGACAAAATAATAGCTCTAAACCACACACTTAATCTATAGGTTACATCATCTCTACGCAGTCTGCTCTGCTGCACATCTGTCCTGTGAGGAGCAGGACGCACCACGACACTGATTATAATATATTATTAACATGATAAATTTCATATATAGTAATATAAAGGATTTGTAACATAAAAAATGTAAACATAAAATCTGAAGTCTGAAAGGGAAAAAAAATACAAAACATTTACAAAAAACCTTTTGAACATTTACAAAATATCTGAATGGACCATGATCTTTACTTAGTATTCTAATGATTTTAGCATACAGCATGTTTTTTTTTTTACAGTGAATTTTTGGTTATTGCTACAAATATATATATATATATGTATATATATAAAACAACAACTCTAAACTGAATGGACAGAATTGATGTGTAAAGATCAGGAGTGAGGCTTTAAAGAAGGATATCTTCAGATTATGACGCGAAGGCCTCCAGTTGGTCGAGAGGAAGCTGAGAAGTCAGTGCTCGGGTTATTGTTAAGATTAAAGCGTGGCTGGTGAGTGGCTAGTAAGCTCTGGTTATGTCGCTGTGTTATCAGCTTTAATGGAATTCCACTTTGAATGTTTTTATAAAAAACAAGCCTCTGCATGGATAGACCTAAAAGTTGTGGCAGGATCGTACAGAACTTTGAATTTGTCTTAGAGGAATAAACCCTGTGGTAAGACATCTTACAATTTATATTGAGAACATTATAGTAGAATACACAGTGGAAATAACATCATGAGCTGTACACAACGCTGTGTATATATATATATATATATATATAAATTATGAGAGAAGTTGTTGATTCTTGTTAAAGATTAGATATACATTATGTATGTCCAATATATGTGATGTGACTAGCATATTAAAACAATTCTGAAGTTTGTATCTGTCAAACTGTTCTTTCTCATTAAGCCTGCCAGAGAAGGAGACCACCAGTCTGCAAAGATGAAAGTGAAATGGACAAAATTAGGAATGGTCTTCTTTCTGCTTCTCTCCTTTCTAATGACGGGCTGTTTCATTTGGCAGTACAGGCTTCCCAAAGCACAACCAGGTAAATCAAAATCCAAATTAAAGGTGTTATAGTACATTAGTAAGATTGGGGAAAAGGCCATCAGACCTCAATGAATGAATGAATGGCGAATACCTATTTTGAATAAAAGAAGAATTTTGCTCCATTTTTTTTTTTTGGCTTAATGTCTAAAAATGCCTAGACAGCAGCTTCAGGGAACACCCTTAGATTTGGATTTTCGATCTCTTTGTGCTTAATTAATGGTGTTCAGGAGTTGTCTATTGATTACCCAGAGCTCGACATAGTGGCTTGTAGATTACTGTGTGTGCTGCAAAGCCTGATTATCACTGGGGGAAGGGAAAACTACTTTGTGTAAAATACATGATTATGGACCGAACACCCGCCCCCATACTCCATTTCATGTAAAATGCACTATATTATATAATGATAAATGGCATATGAGTAATTAAAGCATTAGCATGTTATTTTATGTTTAGCCCCAATGTTTTGTGCTGGCTTTAACACAAAATAATTCATAATTGTTGTGTTTACATAAATAAATGTGGGTTACACTGACATTATTATACACATATTTGCCATAGCATATATAAAATCTTGTCACTTTGCAGTGGATAAAAGTTATTCAAAAGAAGTGAAAGAGGAGAAGATGTGCCCACGTTTCCCTGAGCCTGTGCCGTTGGAGCATCCCATACCTGTCCTAATGGAAGCTTTGGACAAGGTCAGACCGCCAAGTCAAATACAAACTCTGGATTCCTGTCTAGAATTGACTGATAATGAAAAATACATTTGATAACTATTACAGGTGGATGCGCTTCTGAGGACCAGCATTGACACCACAAAACTGCCAGCCATCTCTGCCATTGTAATATTTAATGATTCTGTATTGTGGAATGGTAACTTCGGCAGAAGGAATGGAAGTGACCCCACGTCTCCCCTAATAAATGAATACACAATTTACAGGTGAGTTAGCTTTTATGATTTGATGATTATGCTCCACCTTCTCTTGCTTTAGGTCCTAGGGGTGTTTAATTACTAAAGCTAGATTATACATTTACAGTTATTTCCTGAATTTTCATTTAAATGGGAAAGCAAGAGTGCTGAAAAAGTTTCCTCAAACATCAGTTTCACCATCAGGTTTTAAAAAACGTGTTTTTTAGCTTACTGTTGTTAATTATTTTTCCTGCTAATAGAGAACGTTCTCAGTACTGGCAAGCTCTGACAAGGTTATCTTGAAGTTATAGACAAACGTTTCTCAAAATAATGTTATTAGAGCATTAGCTGAAAGTTATTCTCTGTTATTAATAACATAATTCTCAAATTGTTAGCAAACTTAAATTGTGAGTCGCACAACTTATGAGAGATTAATGGGCTACATACAACAAATTTCATCCAAAAGTTGATGCCACCTTGAAATTCAAAACAGATATACATATAGTATTTACATTATAAACATGTACATTTATAGTTATGTCTTGCTTTGTAATGTGCTTCTTTGTTGTTTGTTCGGGTTATACCACCAAAGAATTGCAAGCTTGTCTAAAATCTTCCCCACCCTGATGCTGTACAAACTTTGGGAGGATGGAAAGGTGAGCTCCTTGGATGACCCTCTGGGGAAGTATGTTAAGAACTTCACCATAAAAAACCCTCTAGGGAAAAGAAGGGATCATGACCTCAAGTCCACCTCTGACGGCATGAGCAGTAGAGATGCTCAGGTTTACATCTCCTCAGTTACCCTGAGAAGGATGGCCAGTCAGCTGTCAGGTGAGGACCACAGTGTCTGTAACTGACCTTAAGGTGGTGTTTAGATCAGTAATAGATGATGATTAGCATGTATACAATTAGTGCTGTAAAAATAAAGAAGGTGAACCCTGTAATTAGATCAACTGTTTTTAGACTAAGAATTTCCACGGCTACCCTAATCAGCTCTGTTGCCTAACATGACTGAGTGGGTTTGCCTCTAGCGTAGGATTAGACCTGAAGGAATGGCCTAACATACTGTACTCAGCTTACCCCAAGCTGATGTTTATATAATGTGCCAGAAATAGTGTTGCTGATTATACTAGTACACTTAAATGCATTCAGAAATTGCGTTTTTAAATATAAGACAGTGGAATCTTTGTCTTCCATTACCAAACTATAAATCTCAAAAAATTGAAAAACATAAGATAATCATATACTTTCATATCTTATTTCCCAGTTGTGATGTTATATCTCACTGTGTAACCCTTACATCTTATTTTACTATGTATCCTATTTTAAAATAACACCTAAGGTAACACACAGACATACAGTGCTCTCCACTAAAATTGGCACTAATAATCTGAGCAAAGGTGGCTGTGAAAATAAATCTGCATTGTGTATACTTTTGATATTTAGTTTAAAAAAATCACAAAATTCTAACCTATCATTGAATTAAAAAAAAATTTAAATGGGGAGAAAAACTCATGATGATATAAATGTTTTTCTCCAACACATGTTAGCCACAATTATTGGCAACCGATGTCCTTTTGCCAAGATAACAGCTCTGAGTTTTCTCCTGTAATGCCTGAAGAGTTTGGAGAACACCTGATAAGAGAAAAGAGACCATTCCTTCATCCAGAATCACTCTAGAGCCTTTAGATTACCAGCTCCATGTTGGTTGTCCTCTTTAGTTCACCTCACTCAGGGTTTAGGTCAGAGGACCTGGGATAGCCATAGAAAAAGCTTCATTTTGTGGTTCTTGTGTTTATTTTGATGTTTGTTTTGGATTATTGTCCCAGTGGAAAACCCAACCATTATAAGATTTCTAACAGAGTCAGTGAATTATTGAGGGTTTAAGAAAAATTCTCCTCGCTCATCCAAAAACAATATCCAGCATGTTCAGTTGTCAGACAGGACTGGAACTACAAACGGAACTGGCTTCTATTATCAGATGAAAGTAAAAAATAATGTTTTTTTAGCAGCAATCACTCAAGATGGGTTTGGTGTACACATGGATAAAATGTACTCCATGTGTACAATGAAGTATATTGCTGTGTTTTTGATGTGTGCCTATATTTCTGCTGGAGGTCCTGGACATCTTGTTTAGACACATGGCATCATAGATTCTATCGAATACCAATAGATAACAAATCTAAAACTGACGGACTCTGTTAGAAAATGGGCCAAGTTGGGTCTTCCACTGGGACAATAATCCAAACACAAACATCAAAATAAACACAAGAATTAGTCACTGAGCACAAAATGACGCGTTTGCCATGGCTGTCCCAGTCCTCTCACCTGAACCCTGCAGAAAATTAACAGAAGGTGAACTAAAGAGGAGACTAATAGAGACTAAAGCTAATCTGGACCAACATGGAGCTGGTTTTCTGAAGGATCTAGAGAGATTCTGCATGAAGGAATCTCTTTTCTCTTATCAAACTCTTCAGGCATTACAGAAGAAAACTCAGAGCTGTTATCCTGGGAAAAGGACATATAAGCAATAATTGTGGCTAACACGTATTGGTGAAAAACCTTTATTTCATCATGAGATTTGCTTTCATTTTCAATTGTTTTACTTGAATAAATGGTTAGAATGTTGTGATTTTTTTTTAAATGAAAGATCAAAAGGATAAACAATGCAGATTTTTTTTCACAGCCACCTTTGCTCAGATTTACCAAGGATGCCAATGTTATATATACATATACATGGATGTGTGGATTATCTGTCATAACATGAAAATAATCAGCTTGAAAATTAATACTAGTGCCCCAATAATGTAACTTTTAAATTGCAAACTTCAGAATATTTTTGATATAACAAATATTTGATATGATAACACCACATTAAATAAATGAATAAATGAAAACTGCATATTTTTAATTAATTACGGATATTAGGTTTACCCAGGCGGCTTCGGGCAACTACTTTACTATGGAAAGGCAACACTCAGGCTGCTGTGGATTTATTACAAGACGATGTTCTCGTGGCGGACCCTGGAACAAAGTAAGCTAGTACAAACATAGTATATTTCCCTCTTCGAACGTGTATTCAGAGGATGTTTAATGAATGAGAGGAGGTGTAAATAATTGATGGTAGCAGATGCAATGAATGCACTTGTGGATTCTCCCCAGAGGAAGTAATTCTAGTCCTCTGCTGTCCTCAGATGCCACTACAGCAACCTGGCCTTCTCCCTGCTGGCCCACGTGATGGCGGAGAAGGTAGCGGGGATGGATTACCAGCGATGGGTGTCTGAAAATATCCTGCAGCCGCTGGGAATGGAGGACACTGGGTTCGAAATCACCTCTCAAATAGAGAACCGGATGGCAATAGGGGTTTACTCAAGCGGGCGTCCCGCACCCCTCTATGACCTTGGCTGGTATAGACCATCAGGACAAATGTACTCCACGCCTGCAGATATGGCCAAACTAGTAATGATGCTCCTGGGTGCATACTACCGCCCAGTTCTCCAACCTGACACCCTCAAAACCATGCTAACTTCTCTGTTTCGCTGCGAAAATAGCTATTTTGCGGAACAAACTGGCACGCCGTGGGAGGTCAATGAACAGTTGGGCTATAATGTAATCCGCAAAGATGGAGATCTGGATGGTTATTCGGCCTCAATCTCCCTCGTTCCTCGCTTGAAGCTGGGGTTGGTCATCCTAATGGCTGGAACCAAACCTGAAGGTGAGGATCTGGTGGCTAAAGTCTACAGTTCACTCATCCCTGCAATGGAAAGTGCCTTCAGAGATGCACCTCATGTTCCCATTCCTACTCCGGACCCTGCTCCCTACATAGGTTACTTCACTTATAGCAACATAACGTTCTATGAGATCAAAGCAGACGTAGATGGAGCGCTGACTCTGGAGCAGTTTGGACCACAAGTAGACACAATGGTTCCCATGAAGTACAGAATTCTGAAACTCAGTTATCTGCAGGATAGGGTGTTCAGGGTGGTGTTTGAGAAGGAGTACCCATGTCAGCTGAAAGTTAATGCTGCTTCGGTGTCTCTTGAATCTCAGGATGGGCAGCTTTTTAACTTTTACATCTTTAATAAAAAGGGGCTCTCACCAGGTTTCGATGTCCCAGGGTTAAACACTTATAAAGTCACACGGATACCTCGCAAACCGATTTTCAGTGGTTGACGCTTGTGGGTTAATAAGCTAAAAGGTGCTCTTTAGGATGAAATTGTCAAATTCTGAGGAACTTCAAGCTACAATTTAATAAACTTTTGTCTCGAGAGGCTGAATGTACTGTATATGTAGAGTACTTTTTCTTATTTTTATTTTGACCATTTTGAAAATGGAAATTTTACATCTCCTGTTGATGTTTTCCCTTACTGCAAAGGAATATCTATACAAAATTGACAACCGTCCATTCATGTATGTGTGTTTCTAAGAAGCTTGAACTGAATGTCTTAATTAAAAGTAAAGTGTGTGCCTTTCCTAATCATTTGCACCTTTGCATCAGTGTCTAATGTACCCAATTTTGTGTCATTTTTGTAAAATGATATTGACACAGAGAAACAATATCATTGGAATGATTTTCAGAACTACTTTTCCCAGCTGATGAACACTAAATCACCCACAACCAAACAAAATCCATGTATATGCACTAACCTAAACAAATAAAATACATATACAAATCTATATATATATAAAATGTGGGATGCTATGTTTTAGCAAAACACGATTAGAATAGTATTGCTGCACTGTACAAATAGGATATACTTAAGAAATGAATTGTGACCTACCAATTAAAAATACAAATTAAAGATTTGTGCAGAGAAAGTCTATCAAAGGCCTGAACATTTGAGCTAACATATGGTCTTGCTGAGATAAACACTAGCTGTAATCCGCTGTCATTGCCCCATTGTTTCTTGGGAATCAAGTCTTGAGGATACTGACAACTGGGAAAATCAAGCTGTACATCACTGTTAACCTACAAATCTCCAAAAATCAATGTTAGAAGACAACATGAACTGTGCAACCGAAAAATAAGTGACCTGGAATATTGTGCTTAATCTGTTTTTTATCCTGCCCAATAAAAGTCTATACAGTAAATCATCTTCTAATTGTTTTTAATATCTTCCAAATCAGGGGAAAAAGACACATATACTTTAGACGGAGGGAAAAATTGTTTCCAGTCATCCTCTTCATGCTTAAGGCATTCATCATTTAAGATGTTCTAACGGATCTTGTAAGATGTCAGATTTGAGTAAGATGCATGTAAGATTTGACAAAAGCATAGAATTGCTTTAATACATTTGCTTTTACTTCAATCAAATGAATACATTTGCACTAATAAATAGTCTACCAATTGATTGTGATTGAACTTTCTCTATGGAGTAAATAAGGTTACTCCTTTTATGGATACAAATGGGTTTAAAGTGTGTGACTGGTAACAAGAGTGCATTGTTAATTTATAAATTATTACTACATTATGATAATTATACTGTACATATAGGTAGTGACCAGGCTGTATGTCAGTGTCTGAACTGCGTGTACAGCTGTAGACGCAAGATGTCACTGTAACATCCCAAATAGTGCCCGAACCGCTCCATAAACTAGAAATGCTTGGCTTATTTTATATATATATATATATATATACATACAACGAAGGCATTTAAACAGCGCTTTTTTAATCAAAAGCTGGCTGTTACTGCGTTTATTAGTAGTTTCTTGGCTGATATCCAAGTAGGTTATGAGTTCCGGGTAGCGTATCCCGTGCTTCCGTATACACTCGTTGCAAATTCCACTCTCCGAAGTGTCACGGAAACACCCGAAGTAAAGCGAAAGCTCGGTCCTGTAGGACTGCTGGAGGCGGCCACAGCGCCATGTTGAACGGACTCATCACACTCTGTGGAGATACTCTCGTCAAAGGGCAGTTGTAAACAAAGTGTTATTTATTTTTCAAAAGGGGGCTCACCTGTCAAGATCGCCCTGGCAAGAAGAGGCCAACTAGATCCTCGGAAACCCCGGCCGGGGAGGGGGAACAGCCCCCCATCCTTCAGCAATGAAGATAAACCACAATAAGCGCTAGCTGGCTAACTTTAGCCTGCTATTCTATCAATAAGCTAGCTAGCCTGTTAGCTCAAGCTTTTCTATCCGCTCAGACACCGGCAACCTGCTCCTAAAAGGCCCGGTGTTGATGTAACTTGCCAGCAATATTTTTTTTCTTACGTGCACAGCTAATTTATTATTGTAAATATCCGTAAAGCCGCG
Source organism: Enteromius unitaeniatus (assembly GCA_032359435.1). Classification (NCBI taxonomy): domain Eukaryota; kingdom Metazoa; phylum Chordata; class Actinopteri; order Cypriniformes; family Cyprinidae; genus Enteromius; species Enteromius unitaeniatus. The sequence goes on from JAUMHI010000069.1 coordinate 8,720,775, forward strand.
CGTTTGTTTATTTTTATTTTTTATTTGCGATGAGTTTGCCGCCGAAACCAGCCGCCGCCGCTGGAACTGGACCTGGAACCGGGTCCCGAGCCAACCTGACCCCAGTGCCGCTACCTCCGGTGGCTCAACAGCAGCAGACACAGTATCCTTCTCTGAACGCATCTTACCATTACAAAGCTGTATCAGTGGTTGTGTTTCAAAACCTAGTGAGCCGCCTTGTACCTGGGTGGCTTTTTTTTCTCGATCGAAGGTGCCTCTGATGCCCAAAAACCGCTGTCCAGGCAGGCGGGCCAATAGGTTTTGACAGCGGTAGAGAGTGTACTGTGAACCGGCAAAACAATGTCTTTGATTTGGTTTAACTGTGGCTTAAATCAGGGTTGTTTCTTGAGCAAGGAGGTGCTAACAGAGTAGTTTTTGTGGCTTTGAAAAGCCGAGCTGTCATCCCGCAGGCGTGATAGTGCTAAACCTAGCTTGCTTTTTCTGTTTCTCTTGAAAAATAAGAGAGCTATAAGAGAGATATTTCTACATTTGTGTCGTGATTATTCATTCTTTATGGTGCTATAAACCAGTGATTGAATCTCCACTGCAAAACACGTTAGAAATGTTAGTCAGCCTCTGTCACCATTCACTTCATCTGTCTCAGTGAGTGTGTCATTCTGACTAAAAATCTCATGAGTTAGTATATTGTGACAGAGCTGTATTTATTTATTTATTTATTTTGGCTGTCCTATCCCTGTAAGCCACTGCACCACAGGTGAACAGGGTAAGTTAGAAATCACCATATTTTCCTTGTTGATGTCACATGGATTGTTTCACCGATGTTTTTGCTACGTTTCTGGATCTGGGATCATTTCAGTTGTGTTGCTGTCTATGGAGGGACAGATAGTTCACTGATATCATGAGAAATATCTTTGTTTGTGTTCTGAAGATGAACAGAGGTCTTATGGGTTTGGAACGACTAAGTAGTTAATGACATAATTTTCATTTTTGGGTGAACTAACCTTTTAACATGTTTGGGGTGTCTCTTATCACTCAGAAAATAAGTCATATCAATACTGAAAGTCAGATCATTTTTATGTATTATGTTAGTATTATATAATTCAGGTGATGAACTCTATTAAAAAACCTTCATATTATAGATAAGAATAAAACCGAAAAGTTCAATATAAATAATTGCTTCTGATTGAGTCCATGAGCTTTTAAATATTACGTATTTTGAAGCATAATGATCGGCGTAAAGTGCAATTTGGATAAAATGTATAGTGTATGCTTACATTTTTATGTTTTTCATTTGGCCTGACTGTAGACATTTTATCATAAGCAAAATATCCCAAAATCTTAAACCTGACCAGTGCATCAAAAACTATGAATTTTACTCTAAAAATTCTAATTCTGTCATCATTTGCTCAGCAGAAGAAAGACACTCCTACAGGTTTGGAACAGTTTGAAGGTGAATAAATGATGGCAGAATTGAATTTTGTTCCTTTAAGTTTGTTTTACATTGGTAAGCTGTGCATATACCGCTTATATCTCTTCCTTACAGTTAGTTAGGGTGGACTAAACATTTTCCGGGTTGGGTACTTTCCCAAAGAGATGAACTGTTGTACTTTTGCTTGCCTTGAAATTGTTGATATTTCTTTATGGCTCTGAAGCTTAACACCCTTCTGTTGTAACTGTCCGTGTCCCTCTGTCAGCATCTTGGTTGCTGGACAAACAAGCTGCTGTTTGACTGTGTGGGTTTACAGGGCACTTTTTGTATATCTGACTTTTACTGTAACTTCCACTTGTCTTCATAAGCAAGTAAATATCTTCACATGTTTGTTTGGCATTTTCAATGAGTCACTTAAATCTAATTGTTTAAAATAACAGGGCTAAAAACTAAATTACTCTTTGTGTACATGGGAAAATAGTGCTAACTATGCATAATAATACAGTCAGAGACAATGATGGCCTTCTCTACAGTTTTTAAATAATTGTGGGAGATTCCCCAAACGCGTTTAGATTTTATGCTTTCTGTTTCCCTTTTTGACTATGTAAAAAACATATCCCCAATGGACTGGTTTCATGAACTTGATAATTAACAGGAAATCTACTTGGAAACAAAAGAAGTCAGGTTATATTTGCATTTATTGTTTTTCATATGACTCTGATTTAATCAGGAGGAGTATTTATACCTTGATTTACTAGCAGAGGAAACTTTTGGTGTTTGAGGAAACTGAGGATCATTTTGAAATACAGAGAAAACAAGACACTGTGACTGCTGTGTCATTTCAAATCTTAGTAAATGAGACTGGAGAGCTAAAAATACACCTGTAACCTACAAATCAGTTGAAACTGTGGCTGGGAAAGGGTGACGTGGTTTTGGAGCTTGAGATTACTGAGAAAGTTTGCTGGCAGGGCGCCAAGGGAAAGTTAAAATGAGTGACTAGCAGCTGTTGTTTTACCCTGGTTACAGTAAACTGTACATTATCTCTGTTTGAACTCTCTCTGTGTGTATGTGCCTGTGGTGCAGTGGAGGAGGAAGGGTTTCCCCGCCCTCTCAACAATAGCCTGGTTGTGCAGATGGAACTGAGCTGGAGATGGAAGATGCATCTCCATCCTCTGTACTCCAGCGGCATGTTAATACACAATCAGCTTCTTGTGTATGACAACCTTGTTGCAATGGATGTTGATTTTCACTTTTCTTTGAGGAAAGGTTTCGCACAGTATGGCTCCATCATTAAAAAGACACTGTCTGTTCAGTGATGTGAAGTGTGGTCGATACATGGAGGAGTTTTGAGGACAGTTGTTTGTAAAGTTTGCATCTTTTTTTTCTGGCGTGGCTGGAGATTGTTAATGCTGATGTCTTCACAACAATGTAAATTTCAGTTTGTGCCACTCAGTCCATGTCGAACCTCTGCTTATAGCAGAAAAATAACACTGCAACATGAGTAATACAAGTTTCTTTAAGAATGTACGCTTCTTTTTAAAGTCACGTGTGGAAAGGAGAGCAGGGCTTGACAGTGAGGGTTTCATGGGGCAAGTGTGATGGATTGATATTGGGCCCAGAACTGCGCTGTCATTATGTTTGCTGATTGTGTTGGTGTTTTTAGGCTTTGCAAACTTAAACATTTGTATTTCTGTGATGAACTGAATTTTGTAGTTTAATAAGGTACGTATTTTTGTTAGGATATGCATTTTTAGGAATTGATTTGCTTTAGGTAACTAATGTGTAAATTTTACTCATTTAAAAATCAAAAGTTGGTTAAATCATAAATGTAAAAATATTACGTGCTAATAAAAATAATATATTTAGCATATTGAATCACGTTTAATGAATGAATCAGCATAGTTAAATAAACATTCCAAGGTAAAGTTGTCTGTCTGCATAGGTGATTTGTGATAGATATGATTTAGAATGTGTTGAAAGTGATAAACGCATTTAATATGATTCAAATGTTTGGAATCTGTAAAAAAAAAAAAAAATTATGTTAAAGGGGTCATACAAAGGGGTCATACAAAAGTTAATATGATTCTTTAGGATCTTAATGGATGGTTTGTAATATAGATTGCTTTAAAATTTCTCAAAGATAGTTTAAAAAAACGCTCATTTTACTCTGTCAAAAACAACTCTTTAGAAATCACTCTGTTCTGTGTACTTCCCCTTTAAATTTTCACAAGCTCCGCTGACCCCACCCCTCTTTTCTGAGGCACTCTCAGAGGATCTTTGTTTAGCCGTGTTCATAGTGAGACTTGCTAATTAGCACATTATTAGGAAAGGCGATTTGCAAAGATTTAGTAAAAGACATTATACTCACTGCTTCTGTAGGTGAGGCTGGATCAAGAATGACTCTTACGAACATAAACGCATTTCGGTTGATCAAGGGCGCGTTTCCCTTCAGAACCAAAAGTAACGTTAATCTTCCACGTCTTCAGTCTCTCAGATGTCGGGAGTAAATCATTACTGCTATGTTCATTAATACATTTAACAACAAAACACCTCAATCTCTTAGGAGTCTTGCTTGTCTCTGCGTCTCGGTCTGATGACGTCTCACTCAGGGTGGGGCTGAGATAAGACACCAGTCCAGTCTGTGTGACACGCTGCTGTCAGTCAACTATTGTGGGAATGGCCTCTGTCAGTGTGACGCCATTGTTTGCCTCTCAAATGATCGTTAATGTACATGTTAACACCCACTAAAAGTACCATGAGACAAAACACGTCAACATAACTTAAAGTATAGCCATAATCCTTTAACACATAATATTGTCGATCATTAATAAAAAATAGTTTCCATGGGGAAAACGTGGGCGGAATGGTTGAAAAAAGAATTTACTGTATAATACGGAATGTCTCGGAATTTGTCAAAGATTGGATGGATTTAGGGCTGACGCAGTTAGGAAATTTCCCTTGCGGTTTTTATGGGTGGCTCAATAGCGCGGTATGCAGTATTACCGCAGTTTAAAAATAAATAAAAATCTTGATTTTACTGAATGCAAAGCTCTATTGCCTCTATTTTTTAATGCCAAACAGCAATAAGAACATGCCTTTTCCAATTTAAAAAAACGAAATCAAATCATTCATACTTTATTCAAGTAGGCTAAAAATAAACAAACAATAAGAAAAATTATTTTCCAATTTGAAAAATTAAATTTTTTTAAAGTATCACATGAAAACGAAGTGTTGGCCTAAGTGAAAATACAGAGAATAAATAAAAATTAGGCCTACTTAAGCTTTAACGAATGTGATTTAGACCTGGGTTATCATATCCTTGTTTCGCGCTAGGAAAACCAACATATTAACCTTATGTGGTTTCAGGGAGGATCGCATGGGGGTAACAATATTCCCGGCGGCACTGAAAACCCTTTCCGACGGTGTGCTCGTTTCACAAATACACATGTATTTTCGCGCGACTTTAGACAGCAGCGGATATCTAGACTGATTATCGTCTACCAGGACAGTGGGTTCGTGTTGGAGTCTGCATTCTTTCTGCAGGTAGCGCGTGAGCTCGTTATCTGCTCGCACTCTCTCAGGTATGGGCGCTGATGCAGAGGTTGTCCGTGACTTCAGCAGTCTTTTTCTTTGCTGCAGGTGGCACCACCGCTTGCTCTTTATCTCCAACCACTGACGCACTGTCAATACAGGTGATGAATTGTAAAATAATAAGGCCACAGCCTCATGAAGAAAAAAAAATAAACCATGTCCCTGCGGTTGCCGCGGTTTCTGTGGTTGCTTTTCTTCCTCTACAGTTGGCTTGTCAATAACAATATTGCGGTTATCGCGACAGCCCTAGATGGATTAATCAAATGTAGGTCAGTACACTTGAATCAACTCGCACAATGAACTAGTATCTGCAAAAAGTCTGTTCAAATATAAACCCTGCATGTTCTACGTGTCTCTGTATGGTATATGTGAGTGGCACGATGCACGCTTTTTCTACACACATACTGAAGTGCGCAACGCTCTCGATGTTTTCAACATCTGCCATCTCACTAAATGAGGACATAAATACATCAATACATCTACAGAACCGCTCGGAAAGTCACTTCATGAGTACTTGATCTATAAATTTGAGTAAAACTGTCGTCATATATACATATACCTATTACACACAGGTCCTTATGGCAACCCGTCAAAATAAAATTTTGGTTTAGAGCTACTGCTACAACTACAACAAATACACTCAACAAAAATATAAATGCAACACCTTTGTTTCTGCTCCGATTTTTCATGAGATGGACTTAAAGATCTAAA
>JAUMHI010000069.1:8726605-8742935 GCA_032359435.1 Enteromius unitaeniatus
ATGGTAATATTGTGTATATGGAATGAATTTTAGATCTTTAAGTCCATCTCATGAAAAATCGGAGCAGAAACAAAGGTGTTGCGTTACATTTTTGTTGAGTGTATATTTGACAGTCATTTAAATTTTTACACCAGACATATATATCGGTTCAGAATATCGGTTATCGGTCTACTTGATCTTTAATAATCGTATCGTCCTAAAAAATACATAGCGGTCAATCCTTAGTTATCACGAATTTTGATTATAACTGACAACTAATGAAAACCCCAAATTCAGTGTATCAGAAAATTTGCATATTACTTAAGAACAATACAAAGAAAGGATTTTTAAGGATTTTTACAAATCTTGGCCATCTGAAAAGTATGAACATGAAAAGTATGAGCATGTACAGCACTCATTACTTAGTTGAGACTTCTTTTGCATGAACTACTGCAGGAATGCGGTGTGGCATGGAGTCGATCAGTCTGTGGCACTGCTCAGGTGTTACGAGAGGCCAGGTTGCTCTTATAGTGGCCTTCAGCTCTTCTGCATTGTTGGGTCTGCATAGATTTTCTGTGGGGTTAAGGTCAGGCGAGTTTGCTGGCCAATTAAGAACAGGGATACCGTGGTCCTTAAACCAGATACTGGCACTGTGTGCAGGTGCCAATTCGTGTTGGAAAAGGAAATCTTGATCTCCATAAAGTTGGTCAGCAGCAGGAAGCATGAAGTGCTCTAAAATGTCCTGGTATACAGCTGCGTTGACCTTGGACCTCAGAAAACACAGTGGACCAACAGCAACAGATGACATGGCACCCCATTTAGTTGTAACTAAAACACCAAGCCCCGCCCCACGACTGACAAAACAGTCTTTGTGCTAGCAGGTGAGAGAAGATTGAGCGCAGATGACACATCAAGCCTCGCGTGAGTGTTTGAAATGAGCTCGCGGCCTGTTTCTTCCTATGTACATCTGTTTTCCTCACATGATTTACCACGCTCGTTTAGTAATGGCATAGATTTGTCGCCATATATTAAGTGTGTTTTTTGCGAGCTGGTTGCTGCTGCCGTGGCGGGGCAGGGGATCGCGATGCTGTCTATCAGCCATCGGCAATGGACGATGTCATCGTCTATCAACCCAACCCTAACTTGGACACAGAGTTCTGTAAACAACCGGCCTCTTTTGCAATGACCTTGTGTGTCTTGCATTTCTTGTGCAAGGTGTCAGTGGTCGTCTTTTGGACAACTGTCAAATCAGCAGCCTTCCCCATGATTGTGTAGCCTACAGAACTAAACTGAGAGACCATTTAAAGGCCTTTGCAGGTGTTTTGAGTTAATTAGCTGATTAGAGTGTGGCACCAGGTGTCTTCAATACTGAACCTTTTAACAATATTCACATTTTCTGAGATACTGAATTTGGGGTTTTCATTAGTTGTCAGTGATAATCATCAAAATTAAAAGAAGTTAACACTTGAAATATATCAGTCTGTGTGGAGTGAATGTATACATTCTTGAATGGAACTATTGGAAGATATTCTAATTATATGACCAGTACCTGTGTATATATATGTACATTGTAATCAGAGCAGAAAATATATTGGCAGCACACATACCAATCTGACCATCTGGCCCAGCAAAAAAAAGGATGATTTGTACATATTTGTCAAGCAGAACAGGTAAAACAAGCTAATTAGCTAATTTACATGTGGATAAATGTGTATTGCTTGATTCTGTCAGCTTTTCTTTCTGATATCACTGCGCTTGAACAGTTTGCATTATGTGTGTTTTCCCACCTTGTTGCTGTGTTTGGCCTTAAGTATTTTCTGCCCCAGAGTTTTCCTTAATTTCACCTCTAGGCTCCCAAGAGGGACCCTGGAAGACAGAATCTTTACACAGCCTGTCACTGCGGTCTACAGTGTGAGTTGAATGCTTCATATACATTCTTCACTGACTTTTACATCTAGACATGAACTATTATCAGGCAGCTTAATCTAAAGTCATCTGAGCCTGCCCCTTATGCTGCAATCATTTTAAACAATATTGACTGACGGCTGAATGTCTGAAATACATGTCAGGTTTCATAAGGCCATATCATTCAGCGTCATGTTTGAGGATGTCGATATGTCACTACAATAACAGACCAGTGTGTAAAACTCTCAGATGTATTTTTAAGATTATATGCCTTGAACTTTAAATATTTGATTGCTTTTAATTGGTCCTGATAAGCGCTCGTCTTCACAGTTGTTACAGCTTTCTTTTTTCGTGAGAGGTTCGGCACCACAGCATCTTTGTTTCCAGGTGGAGCGTTAAAGAACATAACACATGTTTTCCAGAAATTCTTTCATTTAACCAATCCAGTGATGACTTCGAAGTCCTGTTGCGTTTCCAGATATGTGTGCCATATGCATGTTTAGCGGTCCATTGGCGTGATGTCTGAGGCTGAGACTACTTTGACTCTACCTCGGGATTAGACCACTCCTCTCTCCCCCCAAATGTAACATTAAAATGTTTGACTCCTAACAGTTCATTTGAGTAATTGGCTTGAGGACCACCATGTGTACTGGTGGAAGCTGTTTGCTGCTGGAGCTATGTAATTATTCAGGAAAGCTCCAAAAATTTAATGTGTTATTCAATTCTCTCTTTCAGATGTTTTGTGTTTTCCTTTTAGTTTTATTATCAAAATGTAACATGCAGAGTAGAGTTGCTAGTAAGTGCTTCCACTCATTTTGAAAATGATGATTAATAATCATTACATAGATTTTGCATCATCAACTTCCAGAAATTTGGCTTACTTTCACAAATTTGGCTGAACATGCTTTCTTACTAATTAAGATTCTTGGAAACCAATAAATCATAATCCAGGCACTCTTTATATGTGCCTTTTACAAGGTGATGCATCCTTTTCTTAAAATAAATTGTTTCCCACTTTATATTAGGTGGCCTTATAACTGCTATATACTTACATTTAAATTAATTATTTGGTACAATTCACTTATTGTGTATATACATTTAACCCACCCTTTAACTTACCCATACCGTCAAACCTGTCTCTAACCTTGCCAGTATCCCACCTTAATAGCAGGAAAAGTTTTTTGCAATACAATATGAACACAATAAGTACATTTTACTTATTTTTTGATGCAGGTACATAAAAGTTAAGGCCACCTAATATGAAGTGTGACCAAAAATTGCTGGCCCCTAATATGTTAATGGTAGTAATCTGCAACTGAAAGTGGGGAAAAAACATTACATGAATCATATTTTAATGAATTTTAATCACACTTATAATAAAAAAACTAATAATAAAAAAGTATGCTATATTTACTTTGCTATTTAAATGCTATCATTTAGATGTCCAGTGTTTCAAATGCTGAAAAATAAAAGTTAAATCAACCTGTCGCATGATGTAGCTTCTTCCTGATTTATTGTAAAAATACCACAAAAAGTCAGACATGGATACTGACTTTGTGGTTTGTGGTTACAAAAATCTGACATTTCTCCGTTATGCAACTTTTAATATATTTCTTTTGTTCCCGAATGACTTTAAAATATTTGTCTCAAATAGAGGGCATGCTAGGTTTTTTATATTGTTGCCCCAGAAGGCAAATATTACCCATTAATAAGAAAATTGATTTCTGACAGCTGGCTGGACTGACGTGAGGCAGGACTGATGATGTTTGAACAGTACCATAGTGAGGGAAGTGGAAGGGTGGGGTGCTTTTTTTTTTCTGCTGAGCTGGTCTTTCTCCTGTTTCTGCTTCCTGTGTTGGGTCAGAAAGCCCCTCGTTCTGGGAGCCGTAGGGCTGTGTGTGTGATCTCACAGATCAGCACAGCAGCACCCCACCCTGGAAAAGCCCAGTCTGCTGGGTAAGCTGCGTAATCTCTGCAAATAAGTGGGTCATTTTCCACCTGCTGATGTTGCCTGGAAAAGCCAGTCATGTAAAATCGCAGGTGTTTAGTTCAGACTGACTGATTGTCATTGAATACATGCGCTGTACAACCGAGGTGGAGATGTTTATTTTTCTGCAAGCTTCCAGATGAACAAGTCTGGCTCGCAGATGACTGTTCTTTAGCCCCTCACATTAGGTAAAAACTGTCCGCTTTCTGTTTGAAGCCCTTTGATCTGTGAGGAAGACGACAGGACTGCAGGTTATGGAGTAGCACGGGCTGGAGTCTCTTGCCGTGCAACCACCAAGTTAATCTTATTATCAGTTTCTGGCCTGCATTTACAATTTATAATTACAGCAGCAACTTCGAAAATCCAGGGAGAACCGACAATGACACTGCACTCTCTCCTATGCCTGTATAACCGGCGATAACAGACCGTAAACGCTGTTGCTGCTGCTGTAATGAGTATTCACAGGAGAGTTTCATGCGGTGACCGATTGCTATCTGCATGTAAACAGAGCTTGCCTTTTGTAATAGAAAGAACTGGACCTCAAGATGTGGTATCCTCGACTATGAGGAAAGCTGACTCAAACTGTGGCATTTCAGTTTCTCTCAGATTTACTTCCTTAGTACATTTTTCTGGTATTACTGAGCATGATTTATCCGTTTTTGTTTAGCTTCCAGTATCATCTGGATGTGAATGATACTACAGTATTGACAGTTTTCCTTTTATTTTCTCAGGTACAGAGACCCCCTGGCCCCCTTTATACAGCACATGAAATCAACAAGGGACACCCTAACCTAGCGGCCACACCGCCAGGTCATGCCTCCTCCCCTGGACTCTCTCAGGTATCAGTTCCAACAGTATCCTCTGCGCATCTGTATGGTCCTAAATGCTGGGAGGCAGGAGCAGGGGTGAGTCCACCCGCACAACTGCCTGAGTCTTTCTGAATGTGTCTTAATATGTGTTTGAATGCCTGCTAGGGCTGGGCAATATATTGAATATTTGGAAAACTGTTACATTATAAATACAACCACTTTATTGCAATTTGCAAATTAAGTTTTCAAAAGCAGCTAAATTACTTACCTAAATGACAATCTGTAAGACTTTCATTGATCTTCAAAACACTAAAGACGTTTCTAATCAAAGCCGAGAGATTTCTGTACTTCCATTGAAAGTTCATTCCAGCAAAACGTTGACACTTCAAAAACTTAATGAAGACATCATAAAAGAATCAAGCACTTTATGTGATGAGCAGATTTAATGCCGTTTTATACAGTTAATCTTCTGTTTACCATACTTGCGTTGATCAGTGTTTATATGTAAATAAAAGCCTAAAATATATTTTCTCCCCTTATAAAACTATAAATGAATTTTTCTTTTTAGATGCACTAATATTAAGTCAAAATATTCTGGGCTGCTTTTGTCTTGTGTTGACTTTCACCTAATTTCAAACATAATTTGCTAAATTTATCTGGTAAGTTTGATAAATTTTTTAATACATTTTTGAGTTAATGAATGACTCTAAGCTCTGATTAAGCTGTTGATTTCATATTAATGAAAATGTATCAATATATTGGAGCATTTAAATCGTTAAACATTTTGTTTTAGTTCATTTATTGTTTCAACAGTCTGAAATACATTTCCATTATTCTAAATTAGTTCTACTGTCATTTTTTTCAGGGGCTATTTGGTCATAAATAATGGTTGATGATTTAAAAAATACTATTTAAACCTTTTAAAGCAAACACATAACTGTTGTGATATAGTGCATAATGAATATTGTCAAAAACCTCAAAATGCTGAGGGGGAAAAATATTTTTAGCTATATTCCCCAGCCCTAATGCCTGCCACAATTATTTAGAACATGCATTTCACTGTTTGGTTGTCTTGTTTCTCACAGATACATTACACGCAGGTATTTAGAAGTAGATTTCTAAGATTTCCTGTGACACACATGACATAAGTCATTGATTTCTGTGGTAAATCATTTCTGATCTGTAATAACGCTGATTTCTTAGACCTGGTGTAAAGCCTAGTGTTAAGACGGATTTGATCGCTTTTTTGCATGCAGCGAAAATCTGTTTGAGACCTGAGCAGATAGGATTATAAGTTTACATAATCTTTTTGAACCTGCTGTGCTGGCTGTCAAACAGAAAGCAGTGCGTCTTCCTGTGATGATTAAATAAAGCTGGCAAACTAAGACGATGCTTGACATGTAGTCATACCAGTTCGTTAGACTCCTCTCTCTGCTGAGGCGTGCTTTGAAATGGTCTGTATTGTTAATATTTGAAAGAGACCTGGCATATCTGGGTATACCGGATGTTCTTTATCATAATTAGCCTGCAGGGAAGATTTTGTGTGTCATTGTGTAAGTATGCTCATTACTAGTGTCCGTGGGTGTGTAGAGGTCTGCCGAACTAATTCACACACTGCCACTCGCGCACATGCACACTGTGCCCAGCTGACTCTGCCACAGAAATAGAAAGTCTGTCAGGGTGACTCAGCTGTTCTCAAGCTTGTTATCGGTCTGAGACCAGCACTCACATTCCCACTCCACGCCTGCATCGCACTGCCAGTGCAACTGCCTATTAATAGGCTAAGAGTGCTCCAGAGGCTATACCTTAATTACGCATCTACCCTTTGCTCTATCAAAACCTGTACATGTGAATGCATAGGTCATGAATAATAATGTTCAGCTGTCAATAGCTCACATAGCAAGGAAGAAACAGGGGGGGAAATATATATTTCAGTTCTTTCTCTCACAGATTATACTATGTATAAATTCGGGCATCAGGGAGCGAATGAATATAAACGGTCACGTTGTAGTTTCACTTTCGTGGTCGCTTGCACTGTAATGAGCGTCGGTATTTACCACACATTTTACAAGATCAGAAGATGCTTGTCAGTGGTGCTTAGGATCTATAAGCCATTTGCCATCATCCTCAGTCATATCTCCTTACTCTGTTTGTGTTGTAAGTGAAATCTTATGTACTGTAATGTAACAGGCTACTGTTAGCAAGCTTACCTCTAAAGCTTATCGCTAAAACTGCCCGATCTTGCAGGTGTGCCCTTCACAACATTAGAAAGATCAGGCCCTTTTTTACAGAGCAAGCCACACAACTCCTGATCCAGGCCCTGGTCATCTCCAGGCTGGACTACTGTAATGGTCTTCCAGCCGGTCTTCCCTCGTGCACAATCAAACCTCTACAAAATGATGCAGAATGCAGCAGCACGACTGGTCTTCAACGTGCCCAAAAGGGCCCATGTCCCATGTCGGTGTTATGTTCAGCCTGTTTTTCAGTAGTCATTTTGAATTCACGAGATTTAGACAAGGAGGAGGAAATGTTGGTTTTTGAGACTCAGGGTACGTCATTTCCATGTGCAGAACTGTTATTATTTAACTATACCAAGGTAAATACAGGTTTTACATTCTGTGGCACCTTTAAAGATAGGGATATTTATCGAACGTGGATTTTCTGTAAATAAGGTTGCTATGACATCTGCATTTTAAAGACCAGCGAAATTCTCACAATTCTCAATACCAATGAAGAATACTATAGGGTAACTAATACTAGTAGGCAAAAAAAACTACAAATCCTCAGAATTATTGAAAATAATTAAACTGTCAGCAATAAAACAGCAAATGAGAAATACAATAGAATAAATCAATTTATTCTATCTTAGTTTTTTTTTAATGCAAGTAAGTTTTCCGTTAACAGCCTACTACAGAAATTGAATGACCTAAAGTAAAATAAAATAGCATAGTCTTTACTTTAAGAATTTAATTTCCTTTGTTTCATATTAAATCTAAAAAGGTCAAATGCAGTAATTGATTTGTCATTGTCTTTTGTTGTTTGAATAATATTAAAGGGATCGTTCACCTGAAAATGAAAATTCAAACTTCAATAAAAACGGCAATACAACCCAAATGTTCCCAGTTCCAGAAACGTAGCAAGAACATTGATAAAATAGACCATGTGACTATTTTCATGAGAATGTTTCCATTTTTGGGTGAACTATCTCTTAAACCACACAGTCAGCAATAAATAAATATTTAGCAAATAGGGCTTTGTGCATCCCGAGTTCGAGTCCAGGCCGTTCCAGATCCCAAACCCGTCTCTCTCACACCTTACTTATTGTCTACACACTGTCATATCATAATAAAAGACAAAATACCAGAAATAAATATATAGAAATTAAATTTGCATCTGCATTGGAAATTCAAAAACTTGGTTGACCACTAAAAAACTTCTATATTTTGCCCAATCATTTTAAAATCCTTTCAGGAAAACCAAGAGGTTTAAGGTTCAATCCCCACACTGGGCTGCCCACAAGCCATCACCATTCTTCCCCTTGAGCAAGGTAGACTGACGGCAAAACAAACATACTGTAAGTTGCTTTGAATGAAAGCAACTGTTCTGTCACCCTGTGTAGTTCAATATATCCTAAACCCAGAGGCACGCTCAGTTTGCGCCCACTCACGTCTGCACAGGACTACGCCTCTATTTCTCTCTCCCTTTCTCTGCCTTGAAGGCAGCGTTGAGAGATGGCAGATTTGTCAGTGTCAGCAGACCGCAGTGTTTGCAGCGGCAGGGAGTGGACACACTGACTCTGTCACCCACACTCACGCAGCACACGCTCACTCAGCTGTAGGGATTTTATCAGAGTGGGTAAAACTCACATCCATCCTAACTGCTGTTTCTCTGTCTCTGCCGGTCTCTACTGGACTTCCCTCGAACCCCCGTCACTCTGCAGTCTCTGTACACAACGGGGCAGAATGCCGGCACGACCTCTCTGGTCTACCCTCAGCCAAACCAGCCAATGAACGCACAGCCTCAGAGCCGCCCGGTGAGTGCCTGTGATTCCATGTTATCTTTTAAAATCAGACTTCTCTTAGAAACGCTTTCTTTCCGCTGAATGCTTTGCAGTTGTTTATGGTGTGGTTTGTGGTCATTAGTTGGTGTTGTGTATATGGTACATATAACATAGCTTGCGTCATTACTTCCTTCTCGGGAAGTGCGCTGCGTATGCCATGCACAGCTTGTGGTTTGTGTTTGTGGGTGATCATTCTTACCTCTCGCTTCTTGTTTTTCTCTTTGATTCTCCCCCTGTGCCATGCCGTTCTTTGCCTTCAATCAGTTTGCCCCTGGGCCTCGTCCTACCCATCACCAGGTAATGTACACAATGCATCGCCTCCTTTCTCACACCTCATAAGCATATTTAGGCTAATGTAACACATTGGTCCTGTTCATTGCAATCATTTTGAGTAACCAGACCTTGTCATCGGGTGCAAAACTGTCCATTATGGCAGTGGTTCCAAACTGCTTGGATTCCAAGACCATAAGCTGATATGTACCCCTGGTACTGCTGTAGTAATAAAACAGAAGCACAGCTAAGGTAAACTGGGAACCGCTACCATAGGAGGCAGGTTTGCGGCCCATGAACAACTTTGCCAGCTCTCGTTCCTGAATAGCAGACATTTTTAAGGATTCATTAGCTCAAACAATAAGGATTCATCACAAACAATAAATGTACAATTTTATAATGCTGTGGTTGTAAATCAGGATTTTCTATTAAAAAGAACAAGAGTTCAAAACAATCTTTTACATGTGTGTTTTTGCTGTATACTATATTTAATTAGAAATTAAATTAAAGAAATTAATTTCACCCAGGAATTTGTTGCTCTAAAGTATTGTTTATGCACATCCAGCACTAACACCCCCCTTTCTCTTTTTATGCCTGGTTACAAAAAACGAAATTTGCTTCACGTGCACTGTATGCAGACCTGTGTGTACATACAATATAATTTGCCATTAAATGATCCAGGACTGTGTATTATTATTTTTTTGGGTTTGGGCCAACTGAACTAAGATAATTGAACTAAAAGTAAAGCCACACCTTTAGACCTCAGGATTCTTTAAAATGTCTTTTGTGTTTCGTAGAAGGAAATAATTCTTTTTCAGTGCACTCTCTTTAATGACTCACAATTAGGTGTTTCATAAGTGACACTAATAATTATCATGAAAATAATGGGCCGTCATGGTTAAGCATTGTGACTGTTTGCTGAATTTCACATTTTTATATGGATTCTACAGAGTAATTTTTAGCAGTACTTGAAATCCATTTAATCAGACAGCAATTTGTCTGAGCCAAAAGAGATGTGATAATGGATCAAAGAAAGAAAATCATACAGGTTTGGAGTGACATTATTTGGATTAAAAAAACGACTTAATTAATTTGCTTAATTTGTTAGAGAATGCGTTTGCTACCGTGAGCTTAAATTGTTGTAACAATTGCTGTAACAAAATAAATCCTTTAGTTCAGAAGTAATTGCCAGGTGTAAAAACTATAGTACAGTGGTTCTCAATCCTGGTACTCGCGCCCCCCTGCTCTGCATATTTTGCATGTCTCTCTTTGTTAACGCACCTGATTCTGATAATCAGCTCATTAGAAGAGAGCTCCGTGCATGAGCTGTGTTCCCAATCGACATGGTCCCTACACAGTGTCCGTTAAAGTTTACTTCACTTCGGAAGATTCATTCAGTAAATACGTGAATACGATTTAAACGTCTCACACACTCTGTGCTAGATCAGCGGTTCTCATTCCTCGTCCTCTCCCCGCGTCCCCCCGCTCTTTGCATTTCGTATGTTTCTCTTGTCATTTGTTCTGTTCGAACGTATGCGCACTGCGAAGTGGACATCACCGAATATTCTGCCATGATTCCAGTTCGAAGTGAATTTATACGTTCCATTCAAAGTGCATTTAAATGTGCGAGACGTAATTTACTGAATGAATGTTCCGAAGTGAAGTAAACTTTAACGAACACTGTGTAAGGACCATGTCGATTGGGAACACAGCTCATGCACGGAGCTCTCTTCTAATGAGCTGATTATCAGAATCAGGTGCGTTAACAAAGAGAGACATGCAAAATATGCAGAGCAGGGGGGTGCGAGTACCAGGATTGAGAACCACTGCTATAGTAGTGCTTGTCTGTAGTAGTCCATTTAGCTACATTATCTACTACATTCAAGGATCATCCTGTCTGGCTCTTTAAATACTTTTGACAGACAGAAACACACATTCAAAAATACTCATCAGTGAACACACTCACTTGTGTCATTTCATTGATCTTTGTAGATCGCTGGGATGTATGATTCTGCCTTGACTCCACAGTAATGACCTTTTAATTGACATCTGAGTCTTCAGGCCATGTAAACATTAAGTTAAGGTCGGAATTTAGGCTAAAGGTTACTTTGCTCAGTGCCTTGTGAACATTCACTGTGTAATACAAAGAATTCCATCTCTTTGTTGCTCTAAATGGTTTACTTGAAGTACCAGCTGTAGTTTTAAAGTGACGGTTCATCCAAAAATGGACATTCATGTCATTCTAATTTTAAAAGGCTTGCTTTCTTTCATGAAATGCCTAAGGGGGAGTTTTGCGGTATGTTCCTTTCTTCAGTCCAATTTAAATGCGACCAAAGACTGTCAAGCTCTAAAAACAAAGCAAAAGAATCACTGAAGTAGTTAACACTACTTTTGCATTGTAATTCAAGTCATAGTAGCTTTGTGTGAGGAACAGACTGAAAAGTGATATAATGACTAAAAATCTTGCCTTGAAATGAATAAATTATAACCGAATTGTCCCTTTAAATAATACTAACCTTTAAATTAACAAGGCATTTTGTTTTTTTTCTTTAATTTTATTCATTTTCCTTTTTTTTAGAATTACACTGCCCTCCAAAAGTTTGGAAACACCACTGGCCAAGTGTGATTTTGGATGATATCAGCTTAAATCCTTACAATTTTATGGTGCAAATACAGTACAATAAACTAACTTGATATTATTATTAAAAATCAGCAATAATAATTGACATTTTGATTACATAATAATGGTAATTTATACATGTTGAAGTTGAGCTACTATGGGAAGAACTGGGCCGTGATGTCTGTAAGAAGTGTTCAACCAGTACGAATCATCTTTGGGCAATCCTTCAGGAGGCTTAGAGTAATATATCAATGTTTGAATAAACTGACAGCTCGGATGCCCAGATTAAACAGAGCTGTAATAGCTGCTAATAGTGGATATTTTTAATGTCCCTTGTCAGTGCAAAATTCATGCCCATATTGTACAAAACCCAATTTTTCTGGGGCGTTTCCAGTCTTTTGGAGGGCAGTGTACAGTTATTACAGTAGGGCAGTTATTTAATTCTGCATTGACATTTCCTGAACACCTTATGCATTTGACAGTATCACTATGTGTCTTTGTCTGGGTGTGTTGTTCCTTGTCTGAATTATTATCCTGTTATTCATCTTAGTGAGCTTTGAACTATTGTCATTTGTTGTTTCTGTTCAAGCTTATTTATCTTCCATCTCATTATATCAGTTTTTTTGTGAGCATCTGTGAGGGTTGGCAGATTTTAGGTCCCGTTTCTTGTGTGTTTCCACATAAAGATGATGTCACTTGGCTACCCAAAAAGCAGAGCATAGTGCCCTCTTGTTTTGTAAATGGCTTTCCCTGAAGGCTATTTGCATGCTCTGTACTGCAGATCTCTCCTTAAGTGTGTGTGTTAGTCTCTCTCTCTATCCCGCCATACCAATTAGTGCATTATCCCATTAGCTTCTCTCTCTTTCCTGCTTCAATATTCAAGGGAGGATTCAGACCCATTCAGGTAATTTGCAGTCTTGAGGAAAATGCATGGCATGAAGTACTCTGTTTCTCTTTCCACATCATCTTCCTGCTTCCCAGCCCAGTCAACTGCACTGCAGCTACCCACCCCGAAGAAAGCAGAATCCTCCATTTCAGTTTACCTCTTCTCTGTACATGTTCATGTTGGTCTGATTGATTTTAAAGTGCTTGCTGTATTTTTATTTTGTTAGGGCTGCATGTCGACCGGTTTCTTCCTATTTGCATTGATTGCTTCCTGTTGGAACTGGTTGTCGACGGGTAGATTCACTTCTCTGTAATGCTGTAGAAAACGAGACTGCTAAAATGCAGGCATTGAGAATCTGCGTGGCTGTTATAGGAGGATTTTCTTGCTGCTTTTCAGCTGTTAGACGTTGATTTATAACAGCGTTAATGTCTTGAGTGAAATTAGTGACATGTTTATTGATGATGGATTATTTATAGCACTGGTGGTAATAAATACTTTTTAAAAATATGCAATTAAATTGTTTTAATTAAAGCATATGGTTTATGAGTACAGTTGGGGGTGGAGGTGGGGGGTTGGGTTTTACTACCAGAAAAGTAGGGAAAATTCATTTTAAAAATCCAGTATGTTGAGGATAGATCTGCTTGTGCTGGAAGAACAAAACACTAGTGAGCTGAATCATTTGCTTTACCAGCAGGTTGATTTGCTACATATAGCATGTTCAGGAATAGTAAGATTTTGCTCACCAATGCTGCATTTATTTAATCTAAACTACATTAATATTGTGAAATAGTATTGCAGTTAAAAAGCCCAAATTTCAGCAGCCGTTACTCTTAACTTCAGTGTCACAAGATACTTTAGAAATTATTTTAATGTACAATATTAAACATAGTTGTGCTGCTTAATGTTTGTTTTAGTCCAGAATCATTACTGTAATGTTACTTTTGACTCCTGACTCCTGAAGCTGACATATTTTGGTATGTTCAATTAGGTATTACACAAACTGCTTTTACAAGCTATCACTCATGAGCCAAGAAGTTTTAACATAAAAATATCCTGATTGATGTCTAAAAGCGGACAGTATCAGTTGATTAAAACAGCTTGTAGTCTTTTTGTTAAAAGAATTATTGTCTTGTATGATAGAAAGGTCAGAAGAAGATCTGTCCCACTTTGTCCTCACAATTTATGGTTTAAAAAAATAAGCCGCTTAGCAGAGTGA
Source organism: Enteromius unitaeniatus (assembly GCA_032359435.1). Lineage (NCBI taxonomy): Eukaryota > Metazoa > Chordata > Actinopteri > Cypriniformes > Cyprinidae > Enteromius > Enteromius unitaeniatus. Next base: position 8,740,338 of record JAUMHI010000069.1, read on the forward strand.
TATTAAAATCATCTCTAAGCTCGTAATGTTAACTTAACAATGTGATGTGGCATGGAGACTGTCAGGAACTCTGAGTAAAATGAACAGACCGCATTGTCATGGACAACAGAACTATTACGTTAAAAGTAGTTTTAGTCCAGGGATGCAAATTTAGTTCACGAGCAGTAAAAATTGTAGACAAAACGTTTAGAGGTAGTTATAAAAGGTTTTTAAATTACAGCTTTTCTGTCTGTTTTTAAAATTTTGATCACTAATTTTTCATTGAGTAGAATCCATTGGTTCATCTACTATACCATCTTTGAAGGGTACATTTGATGCTTAAAGAAGTATTCTTAAAAGGCACCATCATGTTGGCTACCAATTTGGTACAGCGTTTTAATTGGAAGTGTGCCTATGATGCCTTAAAATGCTGCCTCTGTGGGTAGAGCTGCTGGCTCCCGATCATCCGTGGCAGTTAGAGTAATGATGCATCTCCGGATAGTACAGCCACTGTCTGTGTTCAAAGAGCAGCATGCTGACTGTCCTTAAGAGAACTCTGCTCTATTGGCCACACCCACAGTCTCCAATTACTGTGTGTTTTGGTGTCCTGTCAGCATCAGAGAGTTCAAAAAGACTTGTTTACCTGTGACAAGCTTCTCCCGTCCGCTTAATAATTCAGATCACATCACCGTCTCTCACTGCACTTTAGGGTATGCTGGTTCAGACATTGTAAATGTTTGGGATCTTTTTAATTAAATGTTTCTGTTGGATCGAGTGAAAGCGCTTCAAATGATCTTGTTTGATTACATTAATTCAAGAAACTAGCTCGCAGCTGTAAATATATTATGGTGGTGATGGTTTTTATTAAATGGGATGTTAATGTGTACAAATGTTTGGGGTTGGTAGAAATCATTACTGTCACTAATGCTAAATAATTTTTTTCTTTCATACTGACCCCAAGCATTTGAACACTTCCGATTAAAAATAGGTAAACCTAAAATTACAGTTTTTTGTAGATTTTTTGTAAAGACTTCTGTTCTCCGTACACGCGCAAACACACACACAGTGATAAATGTGGTTGTTGCTCTTATAATGGAACAGTGTGACCTCTGTGTATAAAACATAATTAAGCACCCAGAATATGGGTGATTATTTAGCCGCTGTGTTTATGTGGCCCATGTGACTCACACATTTCCACGACTTTAATACACTGATTCAGTGGGAGACTAGTCAGATTGTTTGGATGAAAAATAATGATTCACAGTTGTTGTTTGGCATTGGTACATAGTCGCAAGTACGAGATGCTTGTGTCAACAGGTCTATTTGAGGCATTTATTAATAGGAAGTTCCCTTCATAGAATAGCAAATAGCCTGCTTTAGTTTGCACCCTAATGTAACTGAAATTGTAATGCTTTTGTAGTAGTGCATGTTACTTAGGATGCTTTCTTTTGTTTCTTGCATGTTTTTAGTTAAATAGTTCTACAGATGTTTATTTCTTAAGTGAACTTTATAGTAGGTACAACATGAAATATTACACTTATTGGTTTGCCAGTGTTGAGTGAGCTACATAACTTGTCTCTCTTCTCTTACAGTTTTTCCAGAGGACGCAGATGCAAACGGCACGGCCCACCATTCCAAGCAACAACCCTCCCATTCGGCCAGCGTCTCAGAACCCTGCAGCAGCGGTCTACTCCCCTAATCAACCCATCATGATGACCATGGCTCCCATGTCCTTCGCTTCCCCACAGACAGCGCAGTACTACATCCCTCAGGTCAGATGGTACAGGAATGCAGACAGGAATCACATTACACTTACTATATCTGGACTGTGTGTTTACATAGGGATGTTTTAAAAGTGCTGGACTTTGTTTGTTGTGTTTATGTCATTTGATTATAGAGTTTTGTCCAGTTCATGTATTGCTTGCAATTATACTTTTCTCATTTGTCGTTCTATAGTACCGTCACAGTGCTCCTCCATATGTGGGGTCTCCTCAGCAGTACCCAGTCCAGCCTGCTGGACCCAGTACTTTCTATGCTGGACCCAGTCCAGGGGACTTCCCTTCACCGTATGGTGAGTTTAGCACCCTCCTTTGCTTCCTGTCAGTCACCTGTGGATTGCTGTTGACTTTCACATGTAGTCTGCTGACTTGTATTGATTTGCTGTTTACTGTGTTAATGTTTTACAAAGCCCCCCCAGAAGGTTGATAATATTTGTTTATTTGGGTTAATAAGTTTCCAATTTACATTTTTGGGGAGTTTTATGTTTTTTATGTAAAGTTATATGATTATGAAGTAAATAAATAAATAAAAAAGTTATATACATTTTACAGTTTTTGTGCATTAAATGTATAGCATAGCTTAAATGAGTGCATTTATATTTGTATTTGTATCCTTCAATTTTTGTAACCTTTAATGTCATTATCAAATTTGTTTTGTTTTATATACTGTAAAGTTTTGCATTATTGCATTCTAAACCATTTTGGTTTTTTTTGTTTTAGATAAATGTATACAATTGTTACAAGTTTTTATATATATGTATGTATGTGTATGTGTGTATATATATATATATATATATATATATATATATATGTATAGGATGGGCCATTTATATGGATACAC
>JAUMHI010000069.1:8744804-8764130 GCA_032359435.1 Enteromius unitaeniatus
TATATATATATATATATATATATATATATATTTATTTAATTTTTTTATTAATTTTTTTTATATATATATTTAAACTTTGCACATAGCCTGCATTTATGCAGTTGCATTTGTAGTATAGCCTTTAGTTTGCAAACATATTGAACATTGTTTTTCAGCATATATAGAAATTAAATGTAGCCTTTGTCGTACTATTCATTGATTAATCAGAAATAATCTAAAAAAATTATTTAGTTAATCTAGAACTTGTTGTCTTGTGTGGTTTGTGAGCAGCAGGAACTCCCTACTATCCTGGGCAGCCCATGTACACACCATCTCCATCCATTATAGTGCCTACACCACAACAACCTCCACCTGCTAAGAGGGAAAAGAAAACAGTGAGTATCATCATTGCGTACATTGAGCATCTTTATAGAAGTATGTAAACTGGAATACATAATGCCTGCAATTTTTTTTTTATAACAAATTATAACTCACAAGGCTTGAGAAATCATGCATAGGTAGATGATGATGATTGTCTCTTTTTTGTCCTCCAAGATCCGCATCCGAGACCCCAACCAGGGTGGAAAGGATGTGACAGATGAGATATTATCAGGGGTGGGCGGAAGTCGGAACCCAACCCCACCTGTGGGACGGCCCTCCTCCACTCCTACACCTCCACAGGTAAGACGGCCAATCACAGAGATCAAATCAAACACTAAAATCCTAAACACTAAAAAAAAACAGAACAGTAAAAATTCAGTCTGGACACCATAGCAACCACACTGACTGACTTTGTAGCCACACTGCCCAAGTGTCCATTCCTTTATAATCAGGAGTTTATCTTCTTATCTAAAGCCACAGCTTATGTCCGTGGGTTAGCAACTTTACTTAAGAGTTTGATCTTATACCCGCAAGCCACCAATTTTATGCTATGCACTTTTAATTAAGAATCCTAATGGAATAGTCTATTTCATGTGGAAATAGAAGTCTATATATGTTTATCGTTTCAATCTTGCATATTCTGTCACACATGTTGTAGTTGTGCCTCATGATTGTTTGTGTCATCCTGATCCCAGTGTGTTCCCTTTACAGTGACTCCTCATCTACACACTCTAGATATCCCTCATCCTCATCCTAATCTAAAACAGGGGTTTATATTATAATATTAAAAATTATAGTTCACGGATTACAAGGGGGGTGCGGGTGTCAGCGTCAAAAGTGATTTTATGAAATGTATCTAAAAACTGTAGTTAAAACTAAAAACATTCAATTTATTTTAAAATAGACATCTCTCCAATCTCAGAACATATATCATCCTTCAAAAGTTTAAAGTTAGTAAATATTTGTTTAAGAGAAAGTAATACTTCTGCTTAGTAAGGACTCATTAAATTGAGCAAAATACTTACTAAAGACATTTATATTGTTACTGAAAAGATGTATCATGGTTTCCACAAAGAATACTAAGCAACACAACTGTTTTTAACATTCATAGTAATAAGAAATGTTGTGTGTATAAATATATATATATAACATATAATTTTACTTCGATATATTTAATCTAAATCTAGAAGCTGCATTCAATTACATTTTAGCTTTTTACATGCAATATAAATTAGTCTATGTACAAGAGGGATAATTTTTTGGGAGATTTTGGCATAAAATGGTTTAAACCCCCCCTAATCTAATGGCTTGTTTCCACTGAGTGGTACAGGTCAGTACAGTACGGTTCGGTACAGAACAGCATTACTTGAGGCATGGTGTATGAGAGACAGTAGCAATCAACAATAAAGTGTGACAATAAGCACAACTCTGCCATTTCTGTTAGTTTTAATGAACAATAGCAGTCATTATAAAATATAAGAGGAAATAAAGTCAGTCCTGTACTACTGTAAAGTTCAAAACAAATATAGAAAGTTAAATATAATTTCATCAGAGCCAGAGGCAAATGTCGGAAGGACTAGCTGAGGCTGCTCTGTGAGGATACATAAGCACGTGGCTGGCGATCGCCAGGAGCTACGAAATCAGCATGCAGCATGTCACATAGGTGCTATCTTTATAAATAAACTACATCCTCGCAGAAGTTATCAAAATTATAAGGTGAAAAACAAAAGTTTATTTATTTATATAAATTTATTTTAAAGACCAACAGTTTAACACTCAATATTGGACATTAACAAACACGTTAAAGATAAATGTATTTTCAGATAGCCTAAGTTTATATTTTTGGGGTAAAGTTAAATGCACTCTGGACAGCGCGTCCCACAACGAGCCCTGTTTTAGACCGATAACTTATTAACTGCATATTTTTTTGTTATTATAATGGTGATGAAGAACAAGCAACAATGTTTTTTAGTTGATGTGCTGTAAAAGAAAACGAAATGCTGGTGACGGTGCTGTTTCGTTGATAGCTGTTAAAGATGTCTAAAAGATATCTTTTATAGCATGAATAATTTGTAAATAAAGATGTTTATCATCCTGCAGTTCAATTTTGTTTTGGATTTAATTTTATAGTCCGTTTTTAAAACATTTCCAATCATGAGGATCCTCATTTGCATTTATGTGCGGCGCTGAGTGAAATAGCGGGGCAATTCGATAATGGTAGCCCAATAATAATAGGCCGCCTAATAATAATAATAATAGTTTTATACATTAATAGGAGAATGAGCCCAATATCATCTTGAAAATCGACAAAGACATCTGGTATCGTCAATATCGCTGACTATTGTCGAAACACAATATTATCGTCTATCAGCACAACCCTAATTCATGACCCAATTAGGGTTGGGCGATGTCGTAGCTGGCGGTTGGGCGTTTAGTTGTAACAAAAATTTTGAGATTTGGGCAAAGAACAGAACAGAAGAACAGAAGTCCACAAGAATGCTTATAGAGAAATGTCTGTTTGTGTGAAAATATTAAATATTCTAAAATACAGTTATATTTTTGCAGTGTTTGCGCCCTCTGATGTAAGTAAGCCAATGTAAATTAACTTGTGGATAGCGGAGCAGAACGAACAAAGTGACGATTCTACTCAACCAATCAGCGTTCTTTAGTGAGTTTAGCTCCACCCTTTGGAACCCTTTGCTGTGCTAAGTCCCCTTATGGAAGTGTACCAAAAAAGTAGTACAGTACGGTTTGCTATTTTGGTACCACACAAAGGGAAGCGGACATAATTGCACACCGTACTGTTCTGAACCGTACCACTCAGTGGAAACGAGCCATAAGGCACTGTCCCTGTAGAGGGAGCACTCACCAATTTTTGACAATTCCTCTTGTCTTCTCTCCCTGAACATTAACAGTGTTCGTCTCTCCTCTGCTCTCTTTCCCCTTCTCCTCCCCATGTTTTGTTCATTTGTGCCTCTCTTTGTCTTCTCCATTCTCTTTATTTTTCCTGCTCTGTCCTGCATATGTGCTTGTGCCTTGTGTCTCTCTGTTGCTAGTTTTTATGTCACCCTCATTATCCTCACATTTTGTTCCTCAAATCCCAGCAGCTGAACAGCCAGGTAGCGGATCACGGCCATGGCATGTATAACATGGACAGCTCCCCCCTCCTTTCTTCATCCATCGACTTGAAAGCAGGTCAGGCTTTGCAGCAATTGTCACCTTTTTCCCACAGGTTCAGAACAGTGGTTCTCTGGTGGGTCCAGACCAAAAATTGGTCACAGGTCTGAGAGTTATAGACAGCATGGAATAAACAATCCAAAATGCAAATAATAAATGCAACTGAAGTCAAAATCTGGGTCCTGAAGCTAAAGCAGCTGACAACCACTGATTTGTTCTTCAGCCTTTTAATGTTTTTTAAATTATGTACAAGGTCACATTAAAAGCTTACACTGTATACTGCACGAATAAAATACATGCTTTTTCAATCTATTTATTTTAGAGATATTTATATAACCAACAGTATTACTGCAGATTACTTTTCATTAATTCAATAATTCAAGTGTGTATTTATTTATTTGTTTTTTATATTCAATTATTTAAATAAATAATATAAAATGTAATTGAATTTAAAATTTAGTATTTAGTATTTTATTTTTAACCATATTAAGCCGTTTAAGCACTTTTCATGATGCTTAATTTTGTATTGGCAACAAAATCACTGCAAATTTCATATTGAATCATTTTTATCCAAAACAAAGCACTTTTATAATGTTACTTTTTATTGCCAGCAAAATCTGTGCAAATATATTATATATGCTATTAATTAATTATTTTTTAATTTATTTACTTTTTTTCAGATTTAGTGTATATTCTACTATTTAATTTTTACTTATCTTAACAGCACTTTAAAGCTGTTGCTTTCTGTTATATTGCCAACAATATCACAGCAAATACATTGTACATTTTTTATATCAATTTGATATTCCTTTTTAAAATACAGCATTCCTCTCACCAAAACCTTGAGCAAACGGTAAAGGGAATTTCTGTATTGTAAAGATTGTATCAGTATGTATTTTTATATTTAAGTATCCTACTTTATCAGTTTATATGGCTCTAATGCATGCCCTTGTTTACTTTATAGCTCTAGATGACAAGCCAAAACTAGAGTTTGCCTTGCAAAGATCTGCATCTCCTGGATTGCGGCAGACAGAGACTCCATTGGAGAGAAGAGATCCCAGCAGCCCAGTGCAGGTGCCCTCACCCCCACAGAAAACTGAGCTTCCCCCCTCCGGCCCAGAGATGGCATCAAGTGTAGCTACAGCCCCGACACCTTCCATACCTGCCTCAACAGTGGAGTCAGCAGACGCTCCGAGTCCATCAGCTGAGCCCGCCCCCACTAAAGCTATCACACCAGAACCTGAAAGCTCAGAGCCGGAGAAATCCTCCTCAGAGCAGCCCTCACCTCAGAGCCTATCTACGTCCCCTGCCCTGCCTGAAAAGGCCATCAATGGGCTGACGGACACCGATGCTGCTCCTTCGAGTGAAGACTTGGAATCCCAACCCAGGGAAGTCTCTCCATTGCTGCCTACTTCCAGCGTGCCCCAGTCCCCCAGCCCAGAGCCCAGGCCCATCACACCGGCACTGGAGGCCGAGACTGTGAGGGCAAAGGCGGATAGCCCCTCGCCCCCTCCTGAGGACAGCACTGGACGTCCTGGCACCCCATCCCTCTCCCCCTCCACTACTGCTGCTATCTCCACCACACCTGCTCCTCCTCCAGGCCTCATGCACCCAAGTCAGGTTTCTGCAGGGTCAGCCAAGAGACCGTCTACAAGAGCAGAGCTCAAGGAAACAGGGAATGAGACAGAGGCCTTGCCGGACAAGAGAAGTGAGACCTTCTTGCAGTCCAGAAAAAGCTCAAGTCAAGGTGAGAGGTCATACTATAAATTCCCAAGATAAATTGCCAAGATGTAAGGGGCGGTCAAAAACACAAGTCTTTTCTTTGTACAGCTACATCTAGTGCACCAAAGACCTGGAAGAAGCCAAAAGAGGACATATCTGTAGGGCAAGATCAGTGTCCAGACAAAGAGGTAAAATAATTTTGCATAATTTTACATGTATGTGCTTTTTGGGTCTATCATATTAATGTTTTTATTGCATTGATACTTTTATTGTTTTAAAATTACATTTACCGTTTAAAAAAATATATATATTTTCAGTTTATAAAATGGATAAAATATATTTTTAGCGTAACTATATATTATTACTTGTATGTGTGTGATTACATATATATCATAGCTTAGTTATACACATTTCAAACATCAGGCTTGTGTATGTTTATGTTTGTGTATATCGTATAATATATGTATATCATGGATAGATACATAGATGGATATATAGATTAAGACATTAAGGCACATTACTTTTTAATAAGTATTAGTGTGTGTGTGTGTGTGTGTGTGTGTATATATAAAATCTGAAATATAGTAGCACTTTATATATAAATAAAATGTTTTATAAACTTTAATTGTAAAAATGGTAGCACTAACAATATAGTAAAAAGTGTAATATTTGTAGGGCAGGCTGCATAATATGTAAAAAGCACACATAAATGTGTGTATTCTTTGTAATTGTCTTATCTAATTACATTTAGTAACTACTTTAATTTAAATTAGCAAAATAATCATAACAGACCTATATATGAATTTATTCATAATCATAACAGACCTATATATGAATTTATGTGATTTGACAAATGCAGTTGCTTATATTCAAATTAGTTTAAGATGGCTTAAAATGTGTGTGTTTGGTAGGAGGACACAGATCAGTCCTCAGTGGAACCTGCTGCAGAGAGCCCCAGTCCTCCTCCTGTGGAGGTGGAGAGGAGGCCATCAGCAGGAGCTGTGCTTGAAGAGAACGGAGAACAGGAAGTAGAGCCTCTGAGAAACGGGGCTGAACATGCCTCTGAAAGCGAAAGCAGTGACAGCACGCACCCGCCTGCAGTCAAAGAGCCGCTGATCAAAGCAGTGCCACGTAAGGCCATCTCTCTACAACCTCCTCTAGTTTTCCGCGTGTGTATCTGCCAGCTTTTACCACTGAAACCATTTCTGCTCTTCTGCAGAGCCTGCGGAGAAGAATGGAAAGAAGCAGTATGACAGAAACTTCCTGTTGGGCTTCCAATTCATGCCTGCATGTGTGCAGAAACCAGAGGGGCTTCCTCCCATTTCTGATGTTGTGCTAGATAAGGTCAGACAATGCTACACAGACAGTTCATTAAAAAGGTTAAAACAATAGTTTCTGCTATATGAACACAGCCCTAGTTTGAACATATGTATCATGGTTTGCAAAGCAATGTCTAATAAAGGTAATAATTGAAAGTTTCCATAGAAATTTCTCTTGTACCATAATTCATTTGCACCGCCCTATTAAAATGACTGCTATGGAAATAAAGGGGTATTGTAACCTGATTATGGCCTTCTGTTAAATCCTTGTAAAACTCATTACTGCTCTTGTACAAAGCGGTAAGTTGCTTTTTAAGAGAAGCCTAATGTGTTTCTGCCTCACTGAACAGATTAACCAAAATAAGCTGCCCATGCGGCCGTTAGACCCACGTGTGATTTCCAGAGGCCCGGATTTTACGCCAGCGTTTGCAGATTTTGGCCGACAGATTCCTGGAGGCAGGGGAGCACCGGTTCGTCCCAACTTCCTTATTCTCACACTCATACAAAAAAATGTTATGGAGTTTTGTTTAGTTACTACAGTAAGTCAGTTATGCTCTCGAGGTCCTATATCTTATATACCTATAATTAAGTCCTATATCTATAAATAAGCTACAATTTAATACGCCACCCACAAATAACAAGTATTTTCAATTTACATTCCCAGCTCTATGCTATAACGAAAATCTGTTTCTGTAAATATTATGTATATGCACTAATAAAAAAAATCTGGGGAACATGAACCTTAAAGGGATAGTTCAGGCATTTAACTAAATTAGTTGTAAATGAAATATTAAGAAGTACTAATTACTAAAACTATGCTTATGAATAATCAGAAAATGCACCTAATTAATTAATATCATCTGCTTACCTCGAAACGTTTAGCATTCATCACCAGTCTTGCGCACATTCCTTTGCTTATCTCTCAATGCCATAAATATATAATACATATATAAACAATACAGTAAGTCATTTATTATGCTCTCTATCTTCTATTCTAATGCATCATATAAGAATAAAGGCTTTTTTTAATATATATTATTTTAGATGCGTTCTTAAACACCTATTATTCCTGCCTGTGCTACATGATTATTTCTGTTCCCCCAGCTGCTGAATGTTGGCCTGCGTCGCCCACCTGGACGCAAGATCATCACAAACGTGTCAGTGAATGATGAGGTGCAGCTGAGGACAACAGAGAATGCCTGGAAACCTGGCCTGAAGCGGGACAACGCCATTGATGATTCAGAGACCCAGAAAACTCAGGTCTTCCTGCACTTTCACTCCATCCGGAACCATATATAAATATATTTTAGACAGCCTCATTTTACAGTACAAAGAAAACGTGTTGTGGTATCCAGATGTTAAGCTATGTTTGAATAATTTATTACATCATTACTTTATTTAATATGGAAAGGAAATGGAGCGATTGATTGTTTTCCTTGGAGGACATTCACTAATGTGTTCATTGATATTTTTACAGGAGCTTTTCCGAAAAGTACGTAGTATTCTCAACAAATTGACGCCACAGATGTTCAACCAGCTTATGAAGCAGGTGACTGACCTCACCATCGACACGGAGGAGCGGCTCAAAGGTGTCATAGACCTGGTTTTTGAGAAAGCCATCGATGAACCCAGCTTCTCTGTGGCCTATGGCAATATGTGCAGCTGTCTGGCCACGGTGAGTCAGACTTCCCATTAAAACCGGGGACTGTTCGACATGATCAGTGATGTGTACATGTTTAGTAGATCACTGATTAATTATTTGAATGTTTATTTGTTATTTTAGGACTTGAAATTGGAAACTGAGTGTGTTTAGTTTGTTGAGTGCATGTCTAAATGAGTCACATTCTGTGTTTTTAGTTAAAAGTGCCCATGACAGATAAGCCCGGCACCTCTGTGAACTTCCGAAAGCTTCTTTTGAATCGCTGTCAGAAAGAGTTTGAAAAGGACAAAGTGGATGACGATGCCTTCGAGAAGAAACACAGGGAGCTGGAAGCAGCTACCTCAGTAAGCACCTAAAGTATCACTAAAATCGTTCATTAATGGATCACAGGCTGTTTAATTGCATAGATGTTATTGCCTAGAATAACTTTGATATGAAACGGTGTTTAAAATTATTTGTGTGGTTTTAAATGGCCTGCAATTTTTAGTACAGAAAAGTACAGTACAGAAAATCTTTAAAAGAGAATTGCTCATATTTATTGTACTTAAATCTTAATCCAGTATTGTGCATGAGTACAGATACAAAAATGATGTTCATGTTCATTATGTTCAATTATGTTTATATAAATAGTTACAGTTACTGTCATCGATCCTTGTATTACTTAAAAATCACATATGATTTTTAGCATAAAGCAGTCAATAAGTGCTGTTTTTAAGTCTTCGTGTAATGTTGCGATTCTGAAAATCTAGTCTACATGCCAGGACCTGGCCAGGATTTCTGTATTGCTTTGATTCACAATAGAGGGCTTTGTTCACCCGCTGCCCGCTTAGAATAATTTTCTACCCGACCGACCGTTCCCGCTAAATTAACATCTGGTTTCCAAAATCTCACATTTAAACTGGGTACTACCAAAATAAAGCGATAACAGATAAAACTGTAGGTTGTGCAAGGATTGTATTTATTTTCAATCGTCTTGTCAATATGGTTTTAACATTTATCTGTCATCATGGAAATTGTGTTGCTAAAATAAAATCAAATAAATAAAAACAAATGTATTTACAACAGTTTAGCCTATAATCACATTTTTTGCGTCTATGACACATGAAAAAGACTCTTATACATTAGACTTGCCTGATGTGGGATTCCTGCCATTATACTGACCGTTTTCTAATGCAAGCTGAACGTCCTTCAAGGACAGCGCATCTTCACTTTGCTCATGTTGGTAAAGCCCGCTCTGATGCGCGCTTTGTAAATAAGACTGTGTAAATAAAATGCACGCGCCAAAACACTGGTCCATGCACTCAGCATGTGTAACGGTGCTCTATAAGAATGAGTAAATCACAGATATGCTCTTCCAAAAAAAAACATCGGGAACGCTATATTGTTAGACCGCCCGCTCCAGTTCAAATTACACCAGCGTTACCGACGGCTTCTGCGTTTTATTCGGAAATTTATTCCCGCGCCGCAAGAAGTCTGGTCGGGTCCTGCAGACCTGTAATTCACAGTACCTCCAGAGCTTCCTTAAAACATAAGCAAAGAAGTAACAATTAATTAAAAATATAAAACAAACTCTGAATTACATTTTTTGCAATTTAATTTAAATGTAATTTAAGACATAAAGACTGAAAACTCAATATTAAAAGTTACTGTAAGGAAAATAATCTCCAGTAGTAGTCTGGATGTGCTACTATTATTCATAAACAAAACTATGCAGATTTCACAGCATTTCAGATTAACAGCGATCATTTCTGACTAGTCATGCTCTTTCCCATTCTCACTTTCAGGCTAGTGAGCGGGAACGGCTTCAGGAGGAGCTGGACGAGGCGAAAGATAAAGCCCGCAGACGCTCTATTGGCAACATCAAGTTCATCGGTGAGCTCTTCAAGCTGCGGATGCTGACAGAGGCCATCATGCATGACTGTGTGGTGAAGTTGCTGAAAAACCACGACGAGGAGTCGCAGGAGTGCCTGTGCAGGCTGCTCACGACTATTGGCAAGGACCTGGACTTTGAGAGAGCTAAGGTCAGCGGTTTATCCTAATCGGGAGGATGTCCTATATAATGGGCATTAAGAATAACTGTCCTTCTAATCTGTTCATTGCTACCGCAGCCCATGTAAACGCATAGTAAATCTTGCATATTTGCATTAAAATAAGCAAAGACATTTGGTGGTGGAGTTCTGAGTAAACTAGTATTCTTTGGCCTCTCACATCCACAGAGCCTCGTTCATGTCATCTGCTGTTTTGAAACAAATCCAAAATGAGTCATGCTTCCAAAACATTGGAACTGTGAGGGTGGTGCCTAATGCACTTGAATGGGTAGTTCATCCAAAAATGTGAATTCCCTCAGTATTTACTTACCCTCAGCTCATTAGTTGAACTTTTTTTTACCTTAATTTAAGGCAAATGTCAATTAATGTCAGCAAAGCAGTCCATTATATAGTATATGTGGGTCCATTGATGTTTTCAAGACTTTTTGAAGCATTTTATTCACGTTCTTAATCGTTCTTTTTTTAGCCCCGAATGGATCAGTACTTCAACCAAATGGAGAAGATAGTAAAGGAGAGAAAAACCTCGTCTCGCATTCGGTTCATGCTGCAGGATGTTATTGACCTACGATTGGTGAGTTCTGATATTTGTTTTGGAATGGTGATGAAAATAACTTTTTTAGCAACCTGTGCACCAAATATACAACATTACTTTGAAACTCAAATGTACAAGATTCTGATCTATTTGGAAGAGGGATTGAATTAACTTCTGAAAAAAAATTGTGCATTTGTTTAGTTTGTCAGTTTTATTTGTGATATAATACTTATATGTATACACTATTTTTCAAAAGGTTGAGGTAAGTAAAATGTATATATTTTTTAGAATAGAATTTTCAAGAGAATGGCATTTATTTAAAATAGAAATCTTTTAAAATTACTTTAAAATTATTTAAAAAATAATGATAATTAAAAAATCAACGTTTTTTTATTACGTAATACTATTTATTAATATAGAAATTAAACAAACATTTATTTTGTACAATATTTATATATATTTTTTCCAATAATTAATTGTTTATCCATTGACAAATATGTAGGTATGCAGGTCGGAACTTCTGTGAATAGATGCTAAAAATACTTAATATTTTTATTAATATTTAAGAACCATGTTGAACTTTATATAAGGTTATTTTATTAATTTATGTCTTCACCATATTTCAGCACAATTGGGTGTCACGGAGAGCTGACCTTGGACCAAAAACCATTGAGCAAATCCATAAAGAGGCAAAGTTGGAGGAGCAGGAGGAACAGAGGAAGGTCCACCAGCAACTGCTGTCCAAGGACAACAAGAGGAGACCAGGTCAGAAAGAGACTTCTGCTGTAGGCTTATCCTCTTTACAGCTTACACAGTCCTGTGGGCCTCCTTTCCTTTTTTCACTCTCTGATGAAGCAGCTGCACTCTGTTCCAACTGTTCTTTCTCTGTTCATGTTGCAGTGGCGCAGAGAGAGGAGACCTGGAGCACTGTGCCTATGACTAAGAACAGCAGAACAATAGACCCTGCTAAGATTCCCAAGATCTCAAAGGTAAAGTCCAGATGTCAAACTAAAAACACATTTTCTTTCTAGCATAGCTGTATCAAAAAAAAAAAAATTGTATATCCACCGCATTTTTGCATACTCCCCCATGATTTGTTTGGAAAAACAAGCTGGATTTTTATGTAAACAACTGATCTTATGAGCCGAATCACACTTAACGGAGATCGTGCAAACTACACCTTGCTACATGTCACTGATTGTTCTTTGCGGTTTGTGCTAAAACATGTTTAGTGAGTCTTAATACGTTAATTTTTAACAGAAAATTAGTCTTAAATATCAAGAAGCTTTTCTTTGGCTTGCCATGTTTAGAAGTATGCTAATTAACTGTTTGACTCAACAGCCCCACCTGATGGTTCTTGTTTCCTTGTACAGTAGCATCTTAGTATCTCATTGATTCTTAATTATGATTTTTGGGGATCTGCAGTGCAGTGCAGTTTATAAATCTCACTGCTAAATTGTATCATGTCTGTAGATCCTCAAGACGAAGATCAAGAAACGCTTATCTGCATGAGTAAACCTAACATTATCTTACTAACATGTTTTTTTATTTTTTTCAGCCGACGATAGATGAGAAGATTCAGCTGGGACCAAGAGCTCAGCTGAACTGGATGAAGGGCAGCAGTGGAGGGGCTGGAGCCAAGGCCAGCGAGTCAGGTAAAGAAAGATCTGTTTTAGTCGGATGCGGGCTGCTGGCTCTGTCAATTCTGCTTGTTTTATAGTTCATGCAGGATTTTCTGGCTCTATTCTTTGTTTACTAATGTAAAATTGATCTCCTCTTTTTTTCCCCTCTGTATCGCACACTTTTTCTTTTAGATGTCTCTCGTCCCAGTGCCAGTTTAAATCGTTACTCACCCCTGCAACCCTCAGCGCCCCCGGCCTCCTCTGTACCCTCTACATCCCCAGATTTTGATGCCAGGAGAGTTCTCAGCAGGTATTGTATGCATGTAAAGTAGTCACTGACAAGAGGAACACCTTATAAATACATCTCATTAATACAAACCTTTGTGTATGTAAATATGTATCAGATATACTTCTGAACACATCCCTCACTCATTCTGTGCTGCCCTTTTATTAATGTTAGAAGCTTAATAGGTATTATTATCACTATGCCTTGCAATTGTTTTAATCAAATAATAATTGAATAATTATTAAATGATATAATACATTCAAATGAACATGTAATGTACAACCATTTGAATATCTAAAATCCGAGGGCGCAAAAAAATCATTCGGTCACATTTGGAGATTCCTAAATGTTTGTTTTGTTTTGTATTTCTCAGTCGAGGAAGCTCAGGACGAGAACGTAATGACAAGCCTTCGAGTGCGGGTCCCGCTCGGACAGGGCCCGTCTCATTGATTAGCAGCAATAAGGAGGCTCCTGAGGAGTCGGTCCAGGAAGTGTCTCGCAGAGACTCGAATGCCTCAGACACACCCAAGCTGCCCGCCAGCACTGCAGTCAAAAACAGACTGGAGCGTAGCCAATCCAGGGAGTCTGGTGAGCCGCACGGATACTCGAGCGTGCATTACAATGATGCACAAGTAATGATGGTGAAATTCATAAAGAGAATCCAATATTAAAGGCTGTCTCTCGTTGCAGCTGTTAAACTTGAAGTACTGTCAGGACCCTCTCCAGAAAAGCCTACACTCACAGAAGAGGACATGGAGAGGCGGTCCAAGTCCATTATTGATGAGTTTTTGCACATTAATGATTACAAGGTTTGTACCCATTTTTTTCATTACAAAAACTAATATTGTATCTCCCAGTCCAGAATGGCAATAGAGGGTTTTCTAAGCGTAGTATACTTGTGATGCAGGAGGCAGTGCAGTGTGTGGAGGAACTAGAGCAACCTGCCATGCTCTATGTGTTTGTGCGGGTGGGTGTGGAGTCCACGCTGGAGAGGAGTCAGATCACGCGAGACCATATGGGTCAGCTGCTCTACCAGCTCCTGCAGGCTGGAATCCTCCACAAATTTCAGTTCTTCAAAGGGTGAGATTGCATACTTGCAGATCTGAACAGATTCTTATAGTCTTTGCGTTGGTTATGTTACGGTTGCATGAGAACCCTTTTTAGTTTCAAACATTTCTGTTAAAATATTAACAATACCATTGCCAATGCTAATTGTTTCAGACATGGGTCTGTGTTCAAAAAAATTTAACTCCAGGTCGTCTTTATTTTTTTACATTTTGGTATTTGTTTCTTCCCCCAGGTTCTCTGATACTCTTGAATTAGCAGATGATATGGCCATTGATATTCCCCATATATGGCTGTACCTTGCCGAGCTGGTGACCCCTGTGCTTCGAGAGGGGGGAATCTCTATGAGAGAATTATTTAGGTGAGGTTTTACCCAGCAGGCACTTGCCACAGAGTTACTGAACTCACCTGTACACACGTTTTATTTGCTTAACTTGTTTCTGCAGTGAATTTAGCAAAGCATTACTCCCTGTGGGAAGAGCTGGGATATTATTTTCTGAAATATTGCACCTTCTATGCAAACAAATGGTAAGCTGAAACAACAATCAAACATTTAGTTTATATTGCCATGTTTGTGTGAGGATAGCGGGAATGAATGGATTGGGTGTTTGCAGAGCCATAGGAAAGTGGGATCATTATGGAGGGACTCTGAGTTGAGCTGGGCGGAATTAATACCTGAAACGGAGGACATGCACAGCTTCATCACAGAACACGTAAGCCTTCATTTACATCTTCTTATATATGCTAACCATCAAAACTCACTCATTAATCTGCTGTTCCGTACTGACCTCCTGCAGAAACTAGACTTTACACTTTCTGACGGCTCAAACCCGACCGAGGCTGTCTCTAAGAGAACACTCTCGCCTGAGGAGCTGAACAAGCAACTTGAAAAACTACTACTGGAGGACATGGCTGGTGATGAACGAATCTTTGACTGGGTTGAGGTAGATTTAAGTCCTGCTCTTTAAGCTTGTTTTATTATAGGATGTGGATGATGTTGTCATTGATGCGTGGTGATGTATTACAGGCCAATCTAGATGAATCAGAAATGAGTTCACCTCCTTTCCTCAGAGCTTTAATGACTGCTGTGTGCAAGGCAGCAGTGAAAAGTAAGTGACAAACACCCTATTTTTTCATGCGCCTGTCAGTTTGAGATTTTGGGTTTATTCAGCCTAGTGAGATAAAGAAATTATCCTAAAGACAGTTAAGTGTTTGCTTGTGATGTTCGTCTCAATAGATTTCAATTACAAGACAGGCTTTTTTCTCCTATACTGAGCCATAAATCTTCAGTAGTACTTTTACCAACTTATTTTACCAATTTTATTCCTGACTGGCAAAATGAGCTTCCCAAAGTTACCTCTGTAAAAGCCGTTCACTCTTTAAAATGCAAGCTAGTGCATATTTCATTAAATAATGCCTTGTTTGCATATATAAAGGTAATGTTTTAGAAAACATGTTTGCATTTATCAGTATAATGAATGAACTAGGTAAGGTGATAACTATTAAATAATGTTTTCTCGATTTAATGCTAGGGTTGGCCACCTTACTTACCTCTTACAAGAAATGCGTTTATTTAAGTCATAGAATGTCTTTACGACCACATCAAAAGATATTTCAGACACGCACTCCAATTTCACTATAGCACCAGGCGTGAATCAAACAAGTGTGGAAATGGTACTGGGCTCATATCAAATTAGTCTTTTAGCGCCTGCATAATTTCATAACAAAGTGTGAAATAAACTGATGTCGTCATGAAGTTACCAAAAACACAATTAAAAGCTGCCTTAAAACTGTGCATGCCTCTATTCTTAAAGCTATTACTTATACGGTACGTTGTAAAAACATGTCAGGCGGCTTTTTAGGCAAAAAGCAGCCTAATAACCCGGCTGCTGGGATGTCTGTTAATCAAAAAGGAAATCAATAGTTTTTATAGCTTTAGGGGTTCATATATATTTAATTTATAATGTAGTGATTGGTTCAAATCTTTATTTCTGCTGAAGGGCACGGGTAGATAAACATGGCATTTCTTATAATAGGTTCATGTGAAGATGTGTAAAGTTCACTTGGAAGTTATTTTTTAAAGTCTAATGAATATCTAAGTTATAGTACAATGCTGATTGGCTGTAGGAATGGTTAGATGTAAGGGGGGGGGTAATTTCAGAGACATCAGTACTGTTGGTATCAGCGATACTGGCCTTCAGTCATAAAAAGCAGTAAACTTATTAAATAATTTGTATATTAATGTGAAGATTGCAATATAAAAGCATATATTTAAAAACTTTAGTGTTACTGTAGGTGGGTTTAATCGTGATTATTTTCAGAAAATTGTGTTTTTAATCGATTGACAGCACTATTATGTATTTATATAATAGATACCTTTATGCTATAAAATGAACACTATGGAAACTTTTTTGCGAGATGATAAATAACAGTTGTAAGTAATTGTACAGCAGTGGACGTACACTTAAGCAAATTTTAGCATTCTATGTGGTACAGTTTCAAAAGCCAAAATTCTCCAATCATGTGTTTTCTGTCTGCAGCCGAGGGCTCCTCGTACAAAGTGGACTTGTCCATAATCCAGAGGAGATTGCCTGTTTTACACAAGTACCTTAACTCGGACACGGAGAGACAGTTGCAAGCACTTTACGCACTTCAAGCATTGATAGTTAAACTGGACCAGCCTGCTAGTGAGTAAAACCTTTCACGTTCCCATTTCAGACATGGAATATTCGTGTACTCTATTCTACGTTGGATGCTATATTTTTTTTAATGTTGATATTTTGAGTGATCATTTGATTTTCCTCTCATAGATTTGCTTCGGATGTTCTTTGACTGTTTGTATGATGAGGATGTGATATCTGAAGACGCTTTCTATAAGTGGGAGGTCAGTAAAGACCCCGCTGAACAGCAAGGCAAAGGTGTGGCCCTGAAGTCAGTCACTGCCTTCTTCACGTGGCTGCGCGAGGCTGAGGAGGAGTCAGAGGACAATTGACGAGGGGACAAACGGACACATTTGCCAACTAGTTCTGAAGAGACAATAGTCGCTGAAACAATAACTGCATCAAATTAAAATGTAACATAACAAGCAACACATTATGCATCAGGATGGATGGAGTGCAGCAAGATTCGGAATGGTACGGTTCACTGACATACAGCGACCTTATGACGACTTACAATTGCTGGAGCACTAAAAGAAAATGTATTATTTATAGAAATGTTGCATTTAAGTTTTTTATTTTGTTACTTTTTAAGAGGACTTTAATAATACAAACATGCAATTATGAAATGAAACATAAGTTCAGACTCGTTAATTTATTATTTTTTTCCAAGAACAGCATAAACAAAGGGGTATTTAACGTTTGCAGACAGACACAGCGAGCCGTTATCGGGGATAGAGAAATAACAGTGATAATTTTATTAATATAATGACAGTAACAGTGATTAAACAACTTCCATGATTTTCAGATAGATGGAAAGCATTTTTGTTGGATGAGCACAGAGAAGACCTGGTCTGCGTTTAGTACATCAGTACTGAAGTGTTTAGTACATGTTTAAGGTTATTATCTCAATAACCATACCAAAAGTTCCTCTGCTTTAGCTTGCTCTGTGAAACATTTAATCCGGCAGAAACTATGCATTCAGGGGACTGCTGGGATCACGACGAGAGCTCAGAATGGACATCCACGAGCAGACGGTGACGTGTACAAAACCACTAAGGAGATGTTGCTGAACCTAAAGTGCTTGTTATTCTTCATACTGATAGAGCATTTAAAGCTTGTAAATAAATTAAAGACAAAAAAGATTCATAAAAGTACCACATTTTGGTGATGGTGTGCATTTTCTACAGTGTTGTCAGTGAAGCCTTGTTGGGTTTGTGTGAAAATACACTGTTTTCAGAAAGCTGTTTCTTATTTTCACCAAGGCTGCATTTATTTGATACAGCGACAACTGTAATGTTGGGATTGAAAATAATTACTTCAGACATTTTACTGTTAATACATTTTAAAAAGTTTAACGCATTCCTGTGACGACAGCTGATTTTTCAGCATCATTACTCCAGTCACTGTCACACAATCTTGCAGAAATAGTTTTTATATTCTGATTTTACTCATTTACTATTGAAAATGGTGGTGCTAATTAATATTTAAGTGGAACCCTACATCATTTTTCAGGAATCTTGAATTAAAAGACAAATCAAAAGGTATGGTGGCATCAAAAAAATTAATTAGGGAAAAAAAATAATAATTGACATCAGTAACCTGATATCAATTTGACACCCACACATTGATGTCCTATTCTAAACCACCAAATAACAAAGCAACTGTTAGAAATGTATTCATTTTTATAAAGCAAAAAAAATGCTAATGTAAACTTGATTTTAAATCAACTTTGCAATCAGATGTTAAATACAAATAAATTACAAAAAAAACAATAATAATGATAAATTAAACATTCCACCATTTGTTCTCACATTTGTGATAATATGTACAGAATGAGCATTCAATATTGTATCACAATGCGTCAATACAGAAAAATTTACATTGAGTAATTTTACGTTTTCAACAATGCACATTGTTTTTACTACAACATTCATACCCGTATGTGTCAACTCCCATTTTATTATTCTCTATTCAGGTTAAACGCATTAAAATGTAAAGCGTAATACACTCACATTCAAAAACGCACCACACAGACATCAGATCATGTCTGATCACATCACAGAGTACACATTACACTCAATATTAGGATGTGTCTTCAATGGCAGCAAATCATATTTAAAAACACACGTTAATCTTAATAATGACCTAAACAACGACGGTCAAAACAAACTTCCAAATGCCAAAAGAAATTTTTCAGAAAATGTAATCTTTTTGTTTTCTCCATGACGGCTGCTGCTCCACTGAGTGCAGGTGAAGAGAGGGTGTCCTTCCGCCGCACAAGAGTTCCTCTAGTTCCAATATTTAAATCATGTCCATTCATTCAACAAAGAATGCTTGATATGATATTAAGATACAATATTAAATGTAGTAATTCGAAGGGAAGAATGAATATCGGACTAGATACAGTTAACTATTTTTTTATAGTGAATACGGTCAACAAACCAGTATTTTGAGGCCCGAGTTAGAAAAATAATTATATTTAAACTTTTTCAAGCTTACTACAAATTCATATTACACCACAAATTTACTTAAATCCTAAATAAGCATGTAAATCATTATGACATCAACTGGATGCTTAAAATTTTATGTTGATCTGACGTAAAGTGAACGTCAAAATATTGACCTACATATACAGGTCCTTTTCAAAAAAATTAGCCTATTGTGATAAACTTCATTATTTTCTGAAATGTACTGATAAACATTACACACAACTGAAGTAGTTTCAATTCTTTTATTGTTTTAATATTGATATATTAAATATATAAATAATTTTTTTTTTTAAAAAGTGTAGTGAAGGTCAACCTTCAAATAATTATGTTCAGTTATGCACTCAATACTTGGTCAGGAATCCTTTTGCAGAAATGACTGCTTCAAT
>JAUMHI010000069.1:8772822-8788231 GCA_032359435.1 Enteromius unitaeniatus
ATGAAACTCTCATGCCATGCTTTGACTGAAACAATAACAATTTTTGATAAGGCAAGCGATCAAACTTAATGGTTTTGATATAAAAATCCTCCATTCAAATGTTTAGTGATAGTGGGAGTGTGTTTTGTCATCTATGTGCTGTTCTGATTGTGTCGGAATGAATGCAATATCAGATAATGTGTCATCTTCGCTCCCTCCTCTGGCATCCTGTTAAGTTCAAAGCATTCATAGAATAGCAACAACAGATGCAGGCCTTTCTTTGAGCACTGAAGACCACATTCTGGTTTAAGTTCCACCCATGTTGATAAATAATTAACTGTTGCCCTTTCTCAGCCCAGTTTAATGACAAAAAAAGAAACATCTGCAAGACTTCCTGGCCTTTGAGGGATAAGTGCAAAAGAATAGCATTTCTCCAGCTTCAATACTGAGTGCTAGTTCAAACACAAGTACAAACCAAAAGACTTTTGTCTGCAGTGGCATTATTATTTTTATCATATAAAAATGCAACAACAATCTTTTTTGGATGTTAAGTGTATCACATGCGGTGTAAAAGTCAATGCAATTTCTTACAAAACTTTATAAAAGCTTAAATGACAAACCTCGCTTTATTAAATGCAATGAATGTGTTCTGTGTGAACTTGAGTCATCTCATTTATCCAATGTTTCAAAGCAGTTTCACAGTAACAAAAAAATAACAGTATTTATGTTTTTCAGTCATAAAATGAATACAATTGTAGCTGTAAAGTAGCTCTAAAAAGACAATAGCTTCATTGTTGAGCACATTATAGTTTAATAAAGTGAGTGTTTAGTGACGAAGTGACAGGAAGTGTTGACCTTCACTCAGCTGAATAAGATTGTCAATGTTGCAGAGTTGATATAAAGCATCCCTACAGAAGACAACTGCCATTATTCAGTTCGATTTAGTTTACTTGACATAGACTCTTTAGTTTACTTCACACTACCAAAGTAACTTGGTGTGTAATCGAGAAAAACGTCAGCAGAGAGCGGGGTTCCTTACAGCTGACCAAAGAATCTGAGAGTCCACAATCTCAGCCTTGATCAAGATACTTCATGGAGACCCAACACTTCAGTTGTGCAGTGGTCATTCCAAGAAATGTCTGGTCTTACTTAGGTTTCTCTCAAATACTTAGAGTTTCATGCTCCTGGCTATATGCTTTTCTTGTCTAATGAATTCCTTATGAAGAAAACATGGGTAATGGGAGGGTGAGCCATTCAACACACTATTTACATTCACCAATTGGTTTCTCCATATTCTTTTCATATATAAATATAGTATTTCCACCAAGACTTCTCATAATAACAGGTCTTCTTTAGGAACTACTCGAACTTGAAGTTTAAACAGATCTGAATTCACTTATTATACTGCTATTTGTAGGTGCATGAAACTTATTGAAGCAACAAGTGTGTAAAGAAAAATATACTAAAGACTGGTGTTGCCAGTAAGTACCGACCATTCTCAGGGTTTCAGTGGTTTCTCTGGCTTTGTCTCTAGTATTTTTTGTGTATATTGGTGCTTGAACCCTCTCTGTTAAGCTTTCATGACAGGAAATGGTCAGGGCCTTACCACATGCACAGAAACCCACACCCACAAATAACACATTAGCTCGCTTGTGGTTTCCATTTGTATCGGATTTAGAGTGGTTCTACTGAAGGGTTAACTTGTCCCGAGTGTGGCTTGTTGCTATTAATATGTCTGTGACAGATGATGTGTTATGAGATTAATGGACAGATGCAAAAACAAAGGAAATTTGAAAAGTGAAGGTTCAAAAAAATAGGTTTTTGGGTGCAAAAAAGACTAGAATAAATCAAAATGGTTTTCAAGATGCATTTTTAATAGCTGGTTTTAGTGAGACTATGTTTAAAAATTGAAAACGTAAATAAAATGAGATATAAATAGCATGAGAGAGGTTTATATAGAGTTTTTTTAATTCTAAAAATTTTCCGTCACACATTAATACATCGACTACCTATATGCTGTATATATATGTGTGTGCGTGTATATATATGATAATAACTTTAGTTTTTAACTAGGCTTGTTTCAAAAATCAGGTTTTTTCACTGTGCATTCCAGTTAATTTCAATCAAATTGCAGTTTCGTAATTTTTTTATTAGGTTAAAAAATATGTATATGTGTGTGTGTATAAGCATATATGCTTACACTTCATGGAAAAAGAAAAGAAAAATCTATAATGTCCAGCCATAAATTTACCAGTATGTTTTCTGTTAACTTTATGGATAATGCTGAAACATGATGCAATGCGATGCATAATTCAAACACGGGTAAAATAAAAAATAAAAAAACACACTGAAAAATCCATAAGAAAAATTCCTTCATATTAAGAGTACATTGGGCTGTATACTTACGGACATTTTTTAGAATGTACAAAGCCCTTCATATTCCTATTTTTATATGTTTTATACATGCAGACCAGGAAAGATTTGATAGTTTTTATGCAATGAGAAATCTATGGTTATATCATTAAATAGTATATTATTAATATTATTATTAATTTTAATATAATCTAAATAAATTATAATCAAAACATAAACTAATATAAGTCATTCCAAAAACTAAAAAATGAATTTAGACATCTAATACTCTTATATAAGTGAAATAAGTGGATACAGATTATTGTGTTTTAAAAGATTAAATTTAAGGAAGTTAGACGCCATCAAAAAATTGTCAATTAAATGTAAAAAAAAATTGAAAACAAATCTCTAATGTCAGACAGTAACTAATACGACACCAATATATTGTGCATCCATGGGTATACTGACTCACTAATTGTTAATTAAGTAGTGTTAATGTATATCACTAATTGAATGTCATCATAATTTAGGGGTCAGTTATAATCTCATTATGTAGGGAAAATTGTGTCATTGCACTAAAACTTCTCATGCATCTGTCTCAGTGATAAAGGATATCCTTTCAGCTTGGTTTTGGGGAGGGGGGGCAAACAAATAGAGCCACAATTACACACATAGCAGGTGTGTTATCATGAAACACTGCCGCGCAGTGTGCTCCTTAAGACTGCCACTGCAGCAACCCAACACCCCATTTATACTCACAGCCAGATGTCCCTCACACTTGAGCTTTCACTCCTCCATTAGTAAGACAATCGAAACGCTACACTTTCACTGGCTCTGCATGTGAAGACAGCAGCCGGACAGTGATGGCTTACCTGTGCTGATGAGAGGATGGCCCGCCACTGAGGTCACATTGGGACACACGTTAAGCTCCCTAGTTGTGAGGTCACTGGTTTTGTAGTTTTTTCCCACGGTCTCTGAGGACGTTTCTGCAGGACTGCTCTTTGCAGCAGATCCCTGAGAGTTGGGCTCTGTTCCAGGACTCTTGAGTCGGGTCACAGAGAGCTGCGCTGATGCCCCGGAGCACTGTTTTAAGCTCAGGCTCTGTAACTGAGACTGAGAGAGGGAGGAAGTTAGTGCCCCCTGATGGCCACGAAGAGCCAAGTTCTGCACCTGAGAGGAGAAAGATAGAAGCGTCTTTGGTGGGGCATTTAAAAAGCAGCTCATATCGTAGTATAGATGTAAGTCAGGCTGGTGTATGTTATGGTTACCTGTCCGCTGGTGGGCGGCGTGTTGATTGACAGCGCAGAGGTCTCCGGCTGAACTGAGGTGACTGAGGCAGTTGGGGTGAAGATGAGTTGAGGGGACAAAGGAACAGCTCGTCCTAGGCTCCTCGCTACTTGCACAAGATTGGTTTGCTGTGCCTGGAAATCACACCAAAAAGTGGCTGCTTCATACAAATGTATGAGCTACATTTATGTAACAAAACCCAGGCTATCGGATTTGACATCAGAAAGAGCACTTGAGCCATTTCAGCTGTTACAGTGCCGAAAGGACTGCATTTCAAATTCTGGCAGATCTCAAACAGCTCATTTAGTGCTAATCAGTTCCGAGCCAAAAACCGTATTTGAGAAAAGAGTTGATGTGCCAGTAAAAACATTTTCGTCAGCTTTCTTATTGAAGAGCTGCAGCTGTGCCACGTTTACTATCCAAGGCCAAATGAAAAAGATGTTGTAAGATGGCAAGTATAAATACTACACACACACACTCTCTCTCTCCCACACACACACACACACACACAGATAATCTAGCAAAAGAAGCACAAACTGGCCACTGTACAATAAGGTCAGATGGCAATTATTTTTTCCATTTTCAAGAAAATTACTATTTATTCATGAGGAACTCTTAGAGAAGACTGTCTAGTAGCAGTGTGTCTGACTTGGCATATCTGTATAAGCTGCAGTACAGCCATTAGGGGGACCAAAAAGATCCATTTATATATAGAATTTGAAAAATGACCAATCCACAATTGCACACAGGATGTATGGATTTACTTGCTATAATTCAATGCCAAATTTGCAATCAGAAATGAGCAACCACCTTTAAGGCACATTTAGGGACATACTTATTTAATATATTCAGTTAAATATAAACTTTAAATAGTTTTAGCAATTTGTTAATCTCTTGTTATTGAAAATACTGTTAATAGTAAGATGTGGTAGTAGTAATAATAATTATTCATTTTTATGGTTTTAAAGATATTCGCAATGTTCTCATTTACCATCCTTTTTCAATATTCCTGTCATTACGAGTTTCTTAATGATATTATCCTCCAGTAAACTGCCTCATTTTGCTGCAAAAAAATAAAATAAAATAAAATAAAATGGGCTATGGTTAATCTCTGGTCATTATAATAAGAATGTCTCTTCTTTTCTTCATTTCTCTAATCAAAGTATTTTAAACAAAACAAGTTTTAATTGTTTTGGAAATACTGATAATAGTAAAACGTATTAGTAGTAATAATTGTCAATATTATTAATAGTAGTAATAATTACTAATTGCATAGTTTTATAGATATAGGCAATGTTCTCATTATCATTTAACATCTTTTTTTTATATTTCTGTCACTGCTAGCTTCTTAATGACACCATCCTTCAGGAAATTGGTGCAAAAATAAACTAAAATAAAAAGGTTTATGGTAAACTAAGTCTATGGTATGTCTTAATTTAGACTGCACATTTGTACATGTGGTTGGGCGTGTGTAAGAGGATTTACCATCTGAGCTCGTAAATACATCTGTGCTTGGCTGGCAGTGAGTGTGGGTGTGGAGGAGTTTCCCAGAAGCACGGCCTGCTGGGCAATGCAGACTGGAACAGAGCTGCCGCTCTGGGCTCGACTGATCAAATGAGCCGCCGCTGGGGATGTGGCAAGGTTTATCTGTTTCAACAACGAAAAAATCTTAACAACATATGCTTGTATCTTCTGAAAGCTGTGTAGTCAAAATAATAAATCATTCTCGACCAAAATATTGTGAATTATCACGATCAGCCAAACATTAAAGAACCTGTCAGGTTAAAAAAAAGAGGTTTACTGTAAGTAATACCCACTACCGTTTTTTTTTTTCTGTAGCACTGGAGACTTGTTGAGTGAGATATCAATGTCAGGTTTAATAACACTTACAGTGGTTTGGGAGGCCACAGTCTGCTGGGATGTAGTGCCATTCTGACTACAGCTTTGTCTTCCTGCCACTAAACTAGCCTATGGGGAGTGAATGAATGCCAGAGAGAAAGAGAGAGAGATGGTAAAAAAAGGAAAGACACAGAGACAGGTCACAAGTCAAACCCAGCACTCATTAATCAATAACAACAGCACAGAGCAAGAGAGAAGGAAGGAGAAAGAGAGAGAGGGGAAGGAAACAGATCCCTCATTCCCACAGCTCAGTGAGAACAGCCTGCCACTCAACACTACAACCACACATTCAACTCTACTTTACTCCACCAAAGTTACATCTAGTTTGTGAACAAAAAAAAAATTACATATAAAAAGGGTTGTTGGTTTTGGTTTCAAATAATGTTTTTATTTTATTTATATATATATATATTTTTTAATAAAGTTTCCAATAAAACAACAGTGGTAACTACTGCATATTAGACTTTGAAATGCATACACATGCATAAGAGTGAAGAAGAAATTCTAAAAAAATTATAAACCAAAATTAGAATTAGACACAGTCTCTGAGCATCCTCGAAAAAAATCCAGAGAGAGGACCAAATGCACCAGAACACCTCAGATTCTTTATGTAAATCATAAGTTAATTTCTCCTTTCTAATGGAAGTAGTGTAGTCATCTGACTCATCCACATATTGATGGAAGGTATCTGGGTAGTTGACCATAATAATAGTATACGCTTTTTGGCCAGATGAATGCAAAACTTTAGTACAGATTCTTCCTCACAGTTCAGACACAGATCAGCTGTACAATTCAAAAGGTACACCTTTGGAGACAGTACAAAAGTATTTACAATAATCTTTTGTTATTATAAATTCTTAATTTGCTGCTTAATAGTTAGTAAGCTAGTTGTCAAGTTTAGGTATTGGGTAGGATTAGAAATGTAGAATAAGGTATTAATATGTGCTTAATTATCACTAATAAATGTATAATATTCAAGAAATGTGCATGCTAAAAGGCAACTAATAGGTGTAACTGTAAAATAAAGTGTTACCGTGATTTTTAAATCATTTCTAGTTTCAACTGAAGTAAATATTGCCATTTAGCCATATGCATTTATAACTAACAAGAATAAATGCAATTTATAACTGCAAGAAAAGCATTTTATTGGGAAGTATATTAGATGTTTCTTCTTTTTTCATTTCTCTAATCAAAATGTTTTAACCAAAATATGCTTTCTTTAAAATATTGTACAGATTGGTAATAATTTTTGTTCCCAATCTCACTTTCCATCTTAACTAGTTTCCCATCAAGAACTCATGTGATTCTGGTGTGAAAATAACAGCACCAACCTCAAAATACTGGCATAGGATTTGATGAATTCTGCAGTGCTTTGTTCTAATACTTGGTTTGTGTCTTCTTATACATTTGATTAAAAGTGTATGATATTATCAAAATGGTTATAAATATAAACAATGATTAAATGACTCAATCGCATGCTTAGCTGACTTATAATTTCTACATATTAATTTAATTCACAGCAATAAGCAACTGAACATATAATATAAGCTTGTCATGCTGGGCAAAAATATAAATCAAATAGTTTCTTAGGTGTTACGAAATGCTTGTTCCCCTTGGTTTCCTCAAATATCCACAGGATGTGGCTCAGCCAGAGCAAATTTCTGTTAAACGTTGCAAAACATGCCTCAGGGCAATACAAAGAATCTCTCATCAATACTTGTCACAAGAGTTAATGACCCGGTACATGAGTTACTGACTTCACAATTCATAATTGAGCAATTGTGATTTTCATTAGACCTTATGTGCTTTTATCATCACACATTATTGTATTTTTGATCATTACCTCACTATCTTCACATACAGTAAAGCACTTCTTGAATAAGAGCATGATTGTACATGCTGAGTAATAACTGAACAAACTATTTCTTTCATCTTTCTGAATGAAACACCTTAAGGAGAGACAAACAAGAAAAATCTTGTCTGAGCTGATCAAATATTAGAACAAGAATTAGTTAACAGAGAATAATTTAGAGTTAGAATAAAGTACCAGCATGCATTAACACACTGCCAATAAGCTTGAACAAACATTTTAATGCATGTGTCAAAGATGTTAAGAAAATTTACTAAAGTCATTTTAAGTAAAGAGTTTACTTTTAAGGTTTCAAATAAGTATTTGGAGAATAAATGGTACAATCTGGTCAAAATTATGTTACATTGTCATTCAGTGTAACAATACCTATGTAAAAATTCAAACAACATGCTTATTCTGTCTTATTCAAATGTATAAAAGAATGAGGGAGCGTATTGTGTTTCAAATTATTAAAAAATTCAAATTTTACAAAAATGTAAAATTACAACTAATTATTATTTGGGATGAAAGTAAATAGTCTTTTAATATGTCATAAATGTATTTTTCTTGTAAATATGCCTAACAAGATTATTAAAGTGAATAACATTTTAGTGGGTTGATTTAGTAAATCAGGGAAAAATGTATGAAATGTATTTTTTGCTCAGAAAAAAAAAAATTGCAAAAAAATTTAAACAGAAAACTTTTACTTTTTAAACGTTTTATGTATTACACTTAACGTTTTTATGCTTAATCCGGTTTTCATCTTTGATATGTTGTTGTAAAGAGGAGTCTGATTAAAAATCTAATTCAAATCTGAAAATATCAAAAAGAAAGGAATTTTAAGGCATAAGATTATCAAGTAACAAATAAGACACAGGCCTATTTCTGTATTAGTCAAATTTCTGACGTGAATTTGTTCAGCTTGTTTGTTTTTTTTCCCCTGTATGTCATGTGCGGGGTTCCATATAGGCAAACTAAAAGCAAACTATTGCAATAACTTCTGGATCCCACGGTATATCTCTATAAGGTGTGTGCTCACCTGCTGCACTGCAGCCAGGCTCAGGTGCTGTTGCTGTAGTGCTGCGGTCTGTAGCATGAGGTGTTGTTGTTGAGCTGCATACATCTGCTGTAGATACTGAGCTGCCGCTGTGCTGGGTTGCCTGTTCAAGGCCTGCTGGATGACCTGGGTAAAACGAGATGGGATGGGATTATTAAATGAACATCTGAATATTGTTCTGCCCCAATCCTCAAGTCCTTTAGGGGATATATTACTCATGGTGTGTTTCATACCACAGAAGCATAAAGAAAAACATTTCGCGTTGTATAACGTGTAACCAGCACATAATGTTTTAAGCAGAAAGAAGACCAGAGTGATTTCTTTGTAAACACAGAAG
The DNA here is from genome assembly GCA_032359435.1 of Enteromius unitaeniatus. Taxonomy (NCBI): domain Eukaryota; kingdom Metazoa; phylum Chordata; class Actinopteri; order Cypriniformes; family Cyprinidae; genus Enteromius; species Enteromius unitaeniatus. The sequence goes on from JAUMHI010000069.1 coordinate 8,781,583, forward strand.
GTCACTGGGTGCACTGATATGGCATGTGGGGTCACTGCCATCCATCACAGCAGCCTGACAGCATGACTACATTCCCTTCACAGCTAAAGTATCTCACATAACATGATCTGTACACACTGTCCACAGGGCAATCACTAGACTGTCAACCACTGTGTGTGTGAGTGTGTTATGAAAATAAAAACCACTACTTTTCTCTTTCTCTCTCTCTCTCTCTCTGTTTCAGCTATCACTTGAATTAGTTTGGATAAATGTGTTTTTTTACTTGTATATGTGTTCATATCTTATCCTTAATTAATAGTATTTCATTTAGTAATTAATAATTAAGGTAACATTTTACAATAATTTGTTAACATTAGCTCACTGCATTGTTTAACATGAACTGACAATGAACTAAACGTTTACAGCGTTTATTAATCTTAGTTCATCTTAATTTAAACTTTTACTAAAACATATTTATAATCAAAAATTTTAAGTGTTGTCATTAGGAGTCAATACTGAGCTAACATCACTAAAGATTAAAAAACACTGTAAAAAATAAATAAACAAAAAGGGAACCTTTTATGCTCCTAAAGTGTTACCATAATACTTTTATAATATTAAATTATTAAACATATTTTATTAAATAAAAACATTAATTACATAGTATATAACATTTTCATTTCTGCAACGTATTTAAAGGGATGAACTTAATTTGACTCAGAAAACAAGGAGATAATCACCTAAATACATAAAGAAATTATTATTGTTATATAATAATAATTATATTGTATATAATATTGTTATTATTATAAGTCAGATAAACAAATCCACAAAGGAAAGTGGTTAAAATATTCACATTAAGAAGCAAGATTATGTGTCTCACAATCTCTTATATATTATCAAAGCTGTTAAACAAAGTACATATACTGCCAAAAGAAAACCGATTTTACCCTGTGAACGGCCAAGTGTTAAGCTCTCTTGAATAAATCCAGCTGGATCCTTACTGACCATGTGCTCAGTGTTACTGCATACTACCATTCAAATTCATCTGACATCAGAGATCCTGTTCTGTGCAACCAATCACTGCTGTTCATCTGTTGGCTCACTCTGTTCTGGACTATCATTCAGATCTATTATATGGCATTAAACCATATATTTATTTAAAAAATACCATGTTACTAAAAGAACATACCTAATTACACATGACCAAAAGAACACCACATCAATTATGAATGAGAACCTCCCGATTCATTTTGGAAGTACTTGCAGCACATGGCCTGTAGGCGGCGTCAGAGTATAATGCAATTTTAGGAGCACATTGAAAGTTTGAGGGTTTTTTCTACCTGAACAGTCTGTCTGTCTGTGATTCCTCCATATACTGATATCTGAGGCACAGCCTGCTGCCTGCTGCAAGAGTTTGTCGTAGTGTTGCTGCCGGTGGAGGCTAAGGTGGTGCTGGGGATGGTGACACTGGCACTAGAGGCCACGCTTCCCTGCTCCTTCTCCATGGGGGGCCTCCGCCTGCCTGTGCCCGATCCACGGTTACTGTACAATCCTTCACACTCCCCTCCAGCTGAGAAAGACAGAACAGCAACATGTCCATCATTGAAAGCATTTTTTTACACTGCTGACAGTGAGTAGTACATGTCATTGTGAAAAGGTTCAGAACTTGACAGCATCTTATATTTTAGGGCTGTATAACTTACAGTACACAGATCACTTTTTGCTGGACGTTTCAGTGTGGTCTCTGTGTTGGTGAGTGTTTGGGATTGACAACTGTATTCAGTAGCAGGACTCAGGAGCGATCATAATTTGCGAGTAGGACGACATCAAAAAAGTCAGTTTTGCTTATAAAAGCACTATACATGGAGTTACATAATTTAAGATTTTTTTAGAAGGTTTCATCCATTGATCTCTAATATAGATCAGTGGTTTTATCATGAATATTTAAAGCAGATTGTCTAATAAGAACCTCATAATGTCACCACAATTTTAAGACAAAATTACTGTGCTGTTCATACAGTTAATATCCAATAACGAACTAGTGTGACTCCTATTTTTGATTCTCACTAAAGGGCTCACGTGCCTGGATCTAAATTAACTTCCGGTCTGTGTTTGTTTAATGGTCTGGTTAGAGCTGCCTGTAATGAAAATTAATGAAGTTTATCTGAGGTTATTGTGCTGTGGGATGTGTTCCCATATATTTATATATTTAGCTTGAATATATCTTGCTTATTATCAAAAAAATGATCTATTCTAGAAGGACTGTTGTTATTGGTTCTATTTAGATGTCTACCGGAAGTTAAGTTAGGGCCACACATGCACAGGAACGTTTGTTTATGCTGTTGTCAATATAATCTGTAACCATAACAGCGCTTAAAGTAAATATGATGCCGCTTCCATGTGTTCATTTGTCAAATCTTATTTATTATCTGCTTTTGGTACATTTTATAAGTGCAGTATTTGAACACTAATGGGACCAGCCAATGGCAGTGATTTAATCTAAAACCTAAGGATGATACAGTTTATTTTCCCGGCTGTGTGAGGTACTGAAACCACGCGTAAAATGCGCAACAGTAACGCAAAAGATCGCCAACCCAAACCAGACCAATCACTTTTATTATTTACAATTATTTACTTATTTATTAGATTTATATTATAGGCTTATTAATTAGAGCTGTTCATAATTGATACAATATATTCATATAGGCCTAATTATAATATTAGGTGGCAATACATTTTAAATGTTGCATTTAAATTACATTAAATATAGATACACACAGATAAGCTTTAACATATCCAACCTGTACAATGTTGTTTTCCTTTTCAACTAAATTCAGTTGATTCCTTAAAATAGTCATATATTTTCTTTCTGCTGCCTTCTCAAACTTTTGCTACAGCAGAAGTGTTGATTCCTGCCTTGTAAATGCGTTTAAATGTATTTTTAATAGCGACATCTCTTAGTAAATTTCAATTGCAATGACTTTTAATTAACAAATTATCCAATTAACGTAATCGTTTAATTACACATTTCAAAGGAAATGCTTGATATTAAAATTCGGTCCAATATATATTAAGTGTCCCTAAAACCTGTGTACTTCCATAGTAACTAGATGTGTATGTAGTATGTAACCAGCTGTAATATTTCTGTAACTACACACATGTAACACCCCTCAGAATGGTGTGTGTAAGTACAAATGTGAAAAATGGGACCTAAAATTCTGATCATATGGAATACGGTGTAAATTATTTTCATCCTGGTGCTAACTATTCTATTCTGTTTGTCTAAATTCATTAAAAATCAAACACTAAAACTAAAATCAACTAATCAAATGAACTTAAGCATGTTGTAATGTACAGTGGAAACTGAATATCCATTTCGATATTTGATAAAGTTTACATTTTTAGTATTATTCAATTAGCCTAGTGGTTACAGATATATTTAAGTAAACGGTAGATGACAGCAAAGATTTTTTAAATTGAAAAAAAAGGGAAATGAGCAAGATAATTAAACCGACCTGCGGTTTCACACACTACTTCCAAAGCTGTGAACAGATTCAGCTTACCTACAAATAACCAAGCTCTCTGCTGCCCTGAGGGGACATCAGCATTGAACCAATCACAGACTTTTCACCTGTTTCCAATATACATTAGTGGTTTGCTGTGCATTTAAATCCATGTCACTCTCACATTCTCCCATCAGAAAGAATCATGATTTAATCCGTGCAGACAGGTCCTTTTCACTACTAAATCCTTTTATTTTGAATTCTCACTGAAAGTGACAGCTATACAGCTTGTTGGACATTTTGTGGTTCCTGACTGCCTAACTGTAGCACTTCTCACAATTGCAGGCCTCAGTTCATTTATGATCCCCTTGCCCAAGCCAGCTCCAGTAGCTCTGAACAAATGTGAAGACTGATCGACTGGAACAACATAATGCAGTCTTGACAACAGAATCTGGGGATCTCATAGACCATAAGAGATTCAAAATTAATTAACGTCGCACTTTAAAAGATGATTTTTGCTATTTAGAGGCATTTAAAAAAAGTGCCGCCCAATTGACAGCTTTTGGACCTTTTTTTCGGAGAATGTACATTTATGTTAACAGGCTTTAAAGATAGTATGTTATTTTTTTTAGCTTGTTCTAAAAATAAGTACATTTGAGTTAATGAACCACCTGCAGTTAAAACCTTCAGAAAACGTGTGTGTGTGTGTATGTATGTATAAATATATATGTTTCTCTAATGTTGTCAACAAGTTATTATTTCTGAGATTTCTGTGAACATTAACCATTCTTTTGTGAAAAGCATTTTAACAGACACTAAACATTAAAAATTCACATTTTTAATAAACATTTGGAAATAATGTTTTCATAACTTAATTGGATTGTTAGGAAAACATTCTTAGGGACAGTTTTTTATACATGTCACATTTAAAAATGTACGACGCATGGCAGTAAAAAGGAAAAATATCATAAAAGCTACTACTAATAACATAAATCATGTATGAGAAAATTAATAACATGACAGTCAAATAGAGTCAACATGAAATCACACCCGCAACAGTTTAATAATGCTAAATATTTTCAATAAAGAGAAATATTATTAGAAATAATGTTAGGCTTTGAATAAAAACCTTGAAAAACAGAACAATATTAATGGTAAAAAAAAATTTTAAACCTTCATGATGTCAGAAAAGCAGAAAAAACCCCGGAATGTCTCATTTTTTAAAAGCTAAACAACTTTTAACTGAAATACCATGTTTTTAGACTGCTGTGTCATGTGCGAGAAACTGCAAAAGATGAAAAACAAGCGTATAAAGCTAAGAACATTCCACTAATGTTTTTACTGCAGCTGATTCATTAACTCAAGTAGAGCATAAAATTACTAGCAGGGAACTCTCTAAAGTCAAACTTTAAAATGTTGTAAAAACAGTTCACAAGCCGAAACCAAATGAGTTGCACTGTACTCACTCAGAGAGTCTGACAGCTTCCACCACAACTTGTGACAGGATACAACTGGCAGCTCTGAGAATCCAAACTCTGACTGTTCTGTGGACCAGAACTCCTCCCATCACAGATGACTGGGACCCAATAATGTCATTAAACAAACACACATCAAAGGCTGCTGCCGGGGGAAATGACCTGGGGTTTTCTTCTTGGGGGCTGGGAGCACACTTGTTGATCAAAATAGACCCGGCCTCACTTCCTTTACTCAGCCGAGGAACAGCTAGACCAACAGACAGGCCACTGAACCAAATGGGAGAGATCTTCTTCTGTATTGCAGTACACCTGCTGTAATGTGTCTGACATGTTCTGACAAGGGCGAGTTATTTGTGTTTCTTTGGGTGCACATTAAGAGAAAAAGAGAGAAAGAGACTTCATACAGCAAGATTTTCTATTACAGTTTTAGATATCGAAGTCATCAGAATACATTTGTGGAATTTGTTTGATCCCACTTAACCTTCTATTAGACGTGGAATCTTTTAAAAGCTTACATTCATTCTCCATTACCTTGTCCTCTCTTTGTCGTTCTCTGTCCTCTCATTATTGGCTAACACAACACACTACACACTATTCCACTCGATTTGCTCTCTAGTCTGCATTAGAGACCTCCTCACCACAGCTATGCAGCTAACTGAACATCCAGTGCCATCTTCATCTGCCCACAAACCCTCTCACAGTCAGACACCAAATTGAGCTACACCCTTTAAAGGCAAAAGTGCTTTGGATGTAGCAACCAAGATGCAACGTCTGCACTGAGCAATACAAATAGGACTAGCATAAGCGAGCCGGAGCTGTAAAAGTCGAGGTTAGGTTGAGGCGTTCAGGTAGATGGGTTATCAGCACAATGCAGAGGCCACATCAAACAATCAGGGCTAAACCCTCAGGGTGATGACTACAGATGGATGAGACACACAATCCGTGCTTGTCTGGACAGGCCAGGTTTAACCAGTCCGCTAGGATCACAGCAATGCGGCCATCAAAAGATGTTGAGTAACTGCTAAAACCAGTTGTGTGTCTTGTTATGCATTTGGCATGTCATAAACTGACAGCTTGACTGAAGAGAATTGATTCATGGTCAGTCACTGTTTTGAGTACTGCACATATGTGTAGGCACATGTCCTGCAGTGTTCATACTAAACTTGTATTTTAAACAGCATTGTGCTGTATATTGCTTTCTGCAAGCAGCTTTTATGAGCTCTTATTAACTGATTGACTCTGACTAGAGAGATAGATAGATATAACACTAATTACTACAGTTACTACATAATATATTGTTTAAAATGAATACAAAGGTTGTAAATTAACATTTATTTTATTTTCAATAAATGGACATCTATTAATAAGATGAATAAATAATTAAACAATAAACATATTAAATTTATGAATAAAACTCTTGATTTTCGCTAATGGCTTTAATAACAACGTGTCTTATTTTTAATAATTAATCCAGCCACACTACATTATAAAGGAGTCATACAAAGCCAATTTTCCACTAGCTTATTTGATTCTTTAGGGTCTTAATGTAAAGTTTGTAATATAGTTTGTTTTAAAATTTCTCAAAGATAGCATAAAAACGCTAATTTGATCCTGTCAAAAACAGCTCTTTAGAAATCACTCTGTTCTGTGTACTTCCCCTTTAAATCTTCACAAGCTCCGCTGACCCCA
>JAUMHI010000069.1:8810993-8832875 GCA_032359435.1 Enteromius unitaeniatus
ATCAAAATAATCTTTTAAATGTATATATATATATATATATATATATACATTATGGGCTATAAGTTTTTCAGTCTTCCCAGGGGACCTTTAATTTGTAAAATCAAAAAATGGTGACCAAAACATCAAACATGTATCTGAAACCTTAGAAACCTAGATTTTCTATTTAATTATTTGACTTTGTAACATATTTATCAGTTTCTTTTATTCAGAATGCATCCAAAGTTACATTTTATCAGTGTTTTATCTACATGTTTTTGTTTTTGTTATATACTTTGGCAGATTTGCACTTTCGGTGCATGGTGTAGTGCATTTTTAACTCTTCTAATATGATATTTACTGTAATCCTATATTGATAAGAATTTTAACCCTAATCCAAATCCTTCAGTTTAAAGTCCAACACAAGAAGCACTTTGATTTAGACTTACTATTGAGCCATTGCAGCTGATCCAGGCCACCAAGATAGATATTCAAAGTTGTGGGAGAAATGGGAGTTCTGCCCATTGCGCAGGGGCTTTCGATGCTTAGTGGTCCCCAGGCTCCAAATGAATGCTTTGTAAATAGCTTGTTATCTGTTTGACAGATTTCTAAGGGCAGACTGGACATGTCTCTAATTGGACCACATGAAAAAGAGGATCCAGCACAGCACTACTTATTGAGGAACACAAGGCACTTCGCCAATACAGTTGGAATGTGCTTCTTCATTAGTCAAATTGTTCTATCATTATTAGTGTAAAAGTTTCCATTTAATCCACAAGGTGCCCTTTCATTCAGTGCCATGAGCCTCAATGACAGTGTCACAGCAGATAATGAAAATGACTGAGATGAGGACACAGAGAGATGTAGACTCTCGCTTAGTCAGATTGGTCAAGCTTTGCTCAGGCAATAGCTGTCTTCATTTGAGCTTTGTGAACTGGCTGACCCAAAACCAGTGCTTGTGTCTACCCTCATCAGATTCACAATGTTTCAAAGGGCTCTTTGATGCTAAAATATCATCTCCATTTAAACAAACACTTGAGTTGCAAGACCTTACGATAAAAAAATAAACACAACGACTCGATTATTCTGAATCCTGGCTTAACTTTTAGTTTAGTCATATTTTCTTGTAGTTAGAAGTTTCAAGGTTTGACAGTGCTTATTCAAAAGCCCCAATATCTACTCTCTAATGTCCATATTTGCAGTGTCAGCATCAGTGATCGAATGAACATAGCATTTGGCTTAGTATGGTATCACAATGTTGCTGAATAGACTTTTTGGACCATAACCATAACAATTATTTAGTTACTCTATCGCTCCAGTTAACAGGTTTTCTCTCAGTGTTTGACAATTTCCTCAAATGCTGAAATGAATATAGTGCATGAAAGTTTTAAAAAATGCACCCAAAAGCTCATACTCAAAGGTTTCAAAACCTAGGTCTAACCCACAAAATCACGAGTATGGAACACTTAACCCAGGGTTTAAAACACTGATTACATATAGTTAAGCATGAAAAGCACTACAAAGTCTCTTTAATCCAATGTAGCCTGCTGTTTTCTAGTGTTTAAATGTTTTCAAGCCACTCAAACATGAAACAGCACAATGTGATTTTTGCACTAAGGTGAGAAAATTGTTCAATGAATACTTTTAAAGCTGAGACGGAATTGAACTACCTATCATTCGAAAGTTAGTCAGAGAGAGTGATGCATCCAAGCTCAAGAGGTCACATGATCCGAGGATTACAGTATCATGTCCTTAAACTCATCCTTCACAGGAAAATGTCTTGGCTGGCGACCATTAACACTACACTGTAACTGTTACCTTAAGACGTTAATTCTACCTGACCTGACCTTCTAAAAATGACTTTTGTTGGTGTAATCTAATGTAGTCATAGTATTGGTTTGACTTAATTCACATATAAATGTTGTTCATTATAAAAAGCTGTTTATTATGTGATAGCGTATTACTTTTCAGTTCAAACAACATTTAATATTTTGATATATGATCAGCATTAAGCTATACTGAAGATTTTCTGCACTTTGTATATATAATGAATGACCTTTTATTCAAGGTTCACTGCTGTCAAGCAAGAGGTGCTGGCAATCATAGCCATGCAAACAATAAAGCTTTCATTGATAAGTCTTCCATTCAGAAATAGCCTAGAGATAAGTGTGTAGAGGCCTGCATGCATGAACTTTCACCGGCTCAGTCATGTGTGGACCAACACTTTCTGCTGTAGGCCTATTATAGTCTGGACAAATAATAATAAAAAAAAAAGCTTACAAGTAAAAAAAGAATGGAAAAGGACATTCAAGGCAATAATAAGCAATGGCATAGACATATCTTTGATTTACTGAACAATACCAACCTACAGACACCCACCAAACCCACCCTGTCTTTGATCCAACGTTTGTCTGTTATTGTTTACAATGCCTATCAAAGAATATTTATTTAGTCCTGAGGAACCAACGTCAAAAGAAACGTTCTATTCTTTTTGAGGAAAAATCCTTTTTTGTGATATGAAGACAATGAAAGAGAAGTGTTTTTCTTTTTTTGCATACAGTTTTACCGGACTCTTTTGTACTATGAAGAACAAAGGCTAAGGATATGGTGTCAGGATGAAACAACAACGACAAAGCTACCAGCACAAGCAGATTACCGTTCCTGTATTTAATTATATTATTATTATCATTACATTTCAGACATAATATTATAGACAGATCAACATCACTGTTTTGACAATGATGGTTATTTTAATAGTTATTTTCATTTCCGTTATGAAACTTTAGTTAATTTGTCAGTTTTGCCATAGTTGATCAGCATTGTTGGAGTAATAAAAATGCTAAAAATAGCTTTACATTATTAAAAAAAAAATCTAAAAGCAAAATTATACCTTAACCTTATGCAACCTGCCCCTTATCTGATATATAATAAAACCTAATTTATACATTTACTGTAAGTGTAAGATGTAAAATGCACACATAATAAAGTATATTTATATTCCTTCAAATCAAAATAATCTTTTAAATTTATATATATATAAAAGCAAAATTATACAAAGTATAAAACGAGATGATTTCAGATTTAGATTAAATATTTAACACCATTTATTCCGTGTAGTCTCAAGTCAAAATACATAGCCAATTTGCATGGGTAGTAGTTATTAATTGCGCGTTAATGATTAAAACTATATATGTTTATGCATATGTTTGTTGTATATGGATATCTACAAACACGCTTTTTAAGATTAAGTCAATTTCCAAGCACGCCTGTGTACAAATCTTCATTCAGTCAGAGGTAACCAAGCAACAGCCAATCAGAGCCGGCTTTAGAGAGTTTATATTAAGCGCTTTACTCCACTGATGGCAGATCTCTGAGCACACCTGACAGACCCAAAGACGATATAAGATCCACTAAAAGAAGACATGAGGGCTTCTTTCAACAAGACAAACTGGAGGATACATTGTGGATTTTAAATTGTAATCATTTTCTTACTTTTTTGTTAAGTGGATTTTCGGACTGCAATTTTACACCACAACGAAAAGAAGACATTATTTCTGTAATTTTTGTTTAAAAACATTTTCACCTGCCACTATGGACTCTAATAAAAAGGTAATGTTGTATCGCTTGCCTTAAAAGACTAGTGTAGTGATATTTTGCAAGTAGTACCTGAGAAATATAACTAGTTGTATATAGAGTGCTTCAGTATAACATATTATATTTGTCGTCTTCTGTCATTTATGGGAGTTTGTGTGGTGACTCCTGTGGTCAAGAAAATGAATACACACATTTTGACTGAAAGAGTTGAACTCTTTAACTTTCATTTATATTTTTGAGTTGATGTTTGAATGCATCTATACCTAGACAAATAATGAACCTATCTATCTATCTATCTATCCATCCATCCATCCATCAAACAAAATCTATTTGTGTCTCCAGAAACAAAGGTCTTGTGTCACAAAATATGTGGTAAAACCTTCTAAAAAGATCTCTCAGACCACAGCCTTACTCAGGGATTTAGAGGAGAAACAGATTAGTAACACCAACCCTTTGTGTCATTGTTCAGTTTGTTTACCAGGAAAGTAAAGTGATGAAAGAGAGAAAGAGATAAGTGGCAGAACAAAAAATTGATCGCAGCCCCTTCTGAATAGGAGAACAGCTGCAGGGTTAGTTAAGGTCGCAAAGGAAGTATAGGCACGGTCCTTTGCATAATCAATATTTACTGAATATTTTCAGACAAAAAAAAAATCAATTTTGACAAACTTATCAGTTTTTGAAACACTTTAAGACACATGTGTGTTTCTGAAGTTTCTAATTCATTTTACATGGCCTGTTGATTCACTTATTTAAAATATTCAAAATTAGTGATGTCACATCCAAAATTAATAAATCACATCTAAAATGAAATCCAAAAAAAGTGTTTGTTTACATTACAAGTGTGTGTGCTGTAATTATAAATAAATATAAATTATATGAATTTAAAACATAAATGTAAACATTTTCAAAATATATACTGTATGTGTGTATATTTATGTATGCATAATAAACATACACAGTATATACACATGTATTATACAGACTACGAAAACTTTTTTTTTAAATTTTGGATGAGATTAATAACGATTAATACTTTTGACAAAATCCTTTTTTGTTGCTGTTGTTGTTGCATCCCCCAGTGCTTGACTAATGCATTATAATAAACAAAGTTTTGTAAAGCAATGATATTTGTTTCATCATAACGTGTGTTTAAGTCCACAAGAAGCTTTGCTCTTAAATTGAGATTATTAAGAAAAAGTGCTGCTGTAAACCCTTTGACGTCTAAACCCCTTTGATTTAGTGGTGTTTATTAATTTTCTATATGTTCATTTCATCAGGAATGGTAAGCTTCTTAGGACTCGAGGCCAGCGTAACTCATTGAACATTGCTAAATGCACATAAATTAATATTTTTTTCATTATATATATATATATATATATATATAATTTTTTTGTATATTAGTGCTGTTAGTTGCAATTAATTGCATGTACTGACCTGTGGTTACATAATATTTAACAAGGTTTAATTGTAACGTGTAAGCACACGTGCTATGATCAAGTCAGAACTGCACAGAGCATGCATAGGCTAGTGATGTAACCTTTTTAAGCCTGAGAATAACTAGTGTTTTTACCTAGTGTATGACAAGTAGAGGATTCACAGAGTAATATTCTAGCTTATATTCTCAAAGCCTTTAGTTTGCGGGGTTTTGTCTTTTTAGCGCGCAGTTGAAGAGTTTTACTCCAGTCGCCATCAAACTCAGTTCTAAATATATACTAAAGTGTTATTTAGCCTATTAAAGCTTAGGAGCATGTATGAAATCACATGCCAGTATTTTAGTTAATCTGACCCTACGTGCTAGTGCTCACGATGAAGTTGTTGTCTTTGAAGGCCTGTTGAGCCTGTTATGTAAAAGCCTGTGGTTGTTTGAGTGGATTGGAATAAGAGGCTGGAGTAGTCGTGGTACATGTACGTGAGTTGGTTCATGTGCTGCCAGATCTGTAATAGCATCATATTGATAATCATGAATGAACATGGCATGTGGCCAGGTATGGTTTCCCATACTAGGAATTTTTACTGTGCGTTTAACCCGTCCAAGTGCACTCACACAGCAGTGAAAAGTGAACAACCGCACACACACGCCTGGGGAGCAGTTTGGGGAACGCTGCCTTGCTCAAGGGTCTCACCTCAGTCGTGGTATTGAAGGTGGAGAGAGTGCTGGTTATTCACTCCCACCACCTACAATCTCTGCCGGACCTGGGACTCGAACCCGTGACCTTTGTCTTACAAGTCCAACTCAATCATGCTCACAAAATCTATTCTTATGTAAGCTCATTTCCACCATGGAATAAAAAAAGGAAGGTTTATGTCATAATTCAGCTTAATTCTAATGTAATGTAATTTGTAAATCTTGATGTAATTCTGAGTAATTATTATGTAAATTGTCATTTTTCTCAGAACCGACATATATAAACGTCTCACAATTCTGAATACATATTTTATATTTTACAATTCTATAGAAGTTTACATTCTTGTTCTTGTTTACATTTCGCAATTCAGATTTTTTTTCTCAGACTTATGATTTCAATCTCAGAATTGAGTTGTTTCTGCCACATACATTTGTGAGTTTATAGCTCACAATTCAGACTTTTCTTTTCAGAATAGCAAGTTTGCATCATTCATCTATTAATACCATTTTAATTATTTTCATTTTGTGGCTAAAAAGGGTTTCTTTATTTTATTGTTGTTCCATATTATTCAATTCATAGTCATTATCAGATCAGATTTTGCTATAAACATCACTGTTCTCTGTATTGTTCCTTAAAAATCCATATTATGGATCCATATTAAAACATTTTTTCTACAATTACAGCAGTTGACGTTTCAGCTGATGATGGCTGTTGGGACTGCTGTGATCGGCTCCTTGCAGTTTGGCTACAACACAGGAGTCATCAATGCCCCTCAGAAGGTGAACAATTTCAGACATGTCACAGACATGACATGATTCAACATATAAGCACTTAAGTATCAGCATATTGCACTTTGACAAACTGATATATGGGTGGATGTTTGTATGTTAGTGTTATTGTGTAATGCATTTATTTTAGATTAGCTGTAAACTGCATGCTCTATTAATCCTCCTTCTTGCATAGCCTATTAAGATATGCTGATTCACACGTGCAGAGCTTTCTAATAATAGTTCAGCATTACTAAGAGATTCTTAAAACAGCCTTTCTTACTGTCCATGAAAGAGTAGAGTAAAAAGTACAAAGTTTGGCAAATAGATTTCTATTTCAAGGTTACTGTTATGTGCATCAGGTAATAAAAATGCATTAGACTTGCCTGTAGTTTACAACAAATATGTATGATAAATGTATAAATGACCTTATTAACCTCTTAATACAGCACGCCAGCTAAGGGTTCTGGATAAATCTCACATGCAGAACTCTATATATAGACAGCAAATCATGTGCCATAGTTAAGCTATAGTCTTTTAATAAGATAAAGAGAGAAAGTCAGAAGTCAAGGACGCATCATTGTGAAGTAATTCTGTGATATTAAGGTTATTAATAGATTTTTGGGGAAATGTTCTTTCTTGTTTCATATTTTATTGTGGAAGAAACTGTTAAATCATAACAATAAGCAGAGGCCTAAACTAGATCATAAGACTATGTTTACAGTTTTGTATGTTTGATGATTAAATTAATCAAGCTTAATTAAGCAGCTTTTTATGCAATCTGTTCTCACACTGTGGTCAGCATGCAGTACTGCTCCCTCTGCTGACGTAATGTTGAACTGCTGCAGCAAATGACTGTTTATATGATAAAATCAATCCAAAATTGTGATTAATTACATCCAAAATATTTTGTTTTACATATGTGTGTGTACTGTGTATATTATTATACATGCATGTATATATTTAAGAAAGGTGCTGTTTATATATTACATATATTTATGTAGTATATATTTATATTCATATTAGTTAATTAAATGTAAATGTTTTCTAAATATATGTTGTATGTGTGTGTATTTATATATATATATATATATATGTAGTCAAAATTTGAAGTGGATCATAAAAGTTCATCAAAGTTGTCCTAAGACAAGAATAGGTATTGAGTTTGATTTGAGGACAACTTTGATGAAAGGTTTTGATCCACTTTGAATGTTGACTACTATATATACAATAAAACATCCTAAATACTCTTGTTGTTGGAGCCATGGTTAATGATTAATGCATGTGCATTTTAATGGATATAATTTATTTAATAGTTGTGTGTAATAATATTTTAAGGAATGAATTTTGGAATGAAATGAAATAAACTCCCTCCCTGATGATTTTCATAGATTATGTTGTTTTGTCTCATAGATCATCGAAGCTTTCTACAATGAGACGTGGAATGAGAGGTACTCTGAATACATCCCGTCTGCCACTCTAACTACACTGTGGTCCGTATCAGTGGCCATTTTCTCTGTCGGTGGCATTTTCGGCTCCTTCTCGGTTGGGCTCTTTGTAAACCGCTTTGGCAGGTAATTTAACTCTTCAATCATGACTCATTTTTTGTTTTGAATTCATGTATCTTTAAACACTCTCTTTTTGACATTTCAACAGGAGAAACTCAATGCTCATTGTTAATGTTCTGGCCTTCATCGCTGCTGCTTTAATGGGCTTTTCCAAACTGGCAGAATCCTGGGAGATGCTTATTATCGGACGCTTCATTGTAGGCCTTTACTCTGGCCTGTCCACAGGCTTTGTACCAATGTATGTAGGAGAAATTGCCCCAACTTCTTTACGTGGGGCACTGGGCACACTTCATCAGCTTGGCATTGTCATTGGCATCCTCATAGCACAGGTTAAGTGTTTCCTTTATTATGAGACCACTTTAAGCTATCATTGAGACTTTTGCATTATATAGAAAGATGGGAGCTTTGTGCTTTTCGGTGTATTTTATTAGAAAGACTCTTTGTTTTATAGATCTTCGGGATAAAAGAAATCTTGGGGACCCCTACAATGTGGCCCTTCTTGCTTGGGTTTACTTTCATCCCAGCCATAATCCAGTGTGCCCTGCTGCCCTTCTGTCCCGAGAGCCCTCGCTACCTCCTTATCAACCAGAATGAGGAGGCCAAAGCCAAGAGCGGTGAGTTTTTATTATTCAGCTTCAGATGTTTGCCTAGGGTTCCTCCAGTCAGTCTAACTAACTCATTTCCACAGTGCTGAAGAAGCTCCGTGGCACTGAAGATGTGGAAGAAGACATGCAGGAGATGCGGGAAGAGAGCAGAAAGATGATGAGGGAGAAGACGGTCACCATCCCGGAGCTCTTCCGCTCATCTCTCTACCGCCAGCCCATATTCATTGCCATCATGCTGCAGCTCTCCCAGCAGTTCTCCGGTATCAATGCTGTAAGTTTTCTTTATTTAGCATTGATCTGCTAATCCAACAATCTACATCAAATTCTATTGCGTGTTGTATTAGAAATACCAGCTATACTATAAAGATGATACATTTAAGATAACCAATATGTCAATCAAAAATAAATAAATAAACATATTTATTTATTTATTTATATACATATATACGCCCAGTACTGGTAAATAATTAAGAGAAATTATATATGTATATAATTATATATGTATAAATTATTATTATTATTTAATTTTTTTTACTTGCTATTAAAATACTTTTTAAAGGGTCATGTGACACTGAATATTGAAGATATGGCTGCCATCACAAAACATTTTAACATATAATTTAATTATATGTCACAATATTACTATTTTACAGATTTTATTTTATCAAAAAAATATAGCCTTGGTGAGGCATTTTTCTAAATCACTTAAAATAACTTTTGACCACCAATGTTCATAATTATTACATTTTTTCACATTGGTGAGTGTAAATGAGAAAGCGTTTGTGTGGTCTCCAGAAATTGGATAAGTATGTGTCAGGTGGCTATAACAGCAAAAGTAAATTTATAGAAAATTTTCTAAACTTTTTAATAATGTGTTTATTTGTTTATCTACACCTAATTTGACCCAGTTAATAATATAAATAAATGTATTACAAGGCCATTAGTGCACCTATTAATGTTTAGCTATCGCTGTCTTGTCTCTACATTAAGAGTGATTTGCATGTTAAGCGCATGTAATTGTGTTTTCCAGGTTTTTTATTACTCCACTGATATATTTGAGAAAGCAGGGGTATCTGAGCCGGTCTATGCCACCATTGGTGCTGGAGTTGTGAACACAGCTTTCACAGTTGTGTCGGTAAGTTAGTACAAACATATTGTTTGTGATTTTGCCCTTTGCTGAGGTGCGTGACAGTGTTTTGGATGAAAATGCTTGTATCTCTCTGTAATTTAGCTGTTCATAGTGGAGCGAGCTGGTCGAAGATCACTACATCTTATTGGGCTGATGGGAATGGCTGTGTCTTCGGTTCTCATGACTATAGCTATGGCGCTACTAGTATGTATCTGCCTAAATTAATGTACTATATGTCTGTTAGTGTTCATATGTACACTGGTCTTTAATGGTGCTTATTCTCTAATTGCAGGATCAAGTTAAATGGATGTCATATGTCAGCATTGTCGCCATCTTCAGTTTTGTGGCATTTTTTGAGATCGGACCAGGTCCAATCCCATGGTTCATTGTAGCAGAGCTCTTCAGTCAAGGTCCTCGGCCTTCTGCCATTGCCGTCGCTGGTTTCTCCAACTGGTTTGCCAACTTCCTGGTGGGAATGTGCTTCCAGTATGTTGAGGTATGGAAACATTAAATGACACAATTTATCTTTTTGTTCACACATTTCTTTCAAATGTCACTTTTTTTTTTGACAGGAACTGACAGGGCCGTACGTTTTCGTAATCTTCACTGTCCTTCTGCTGCTATTCTTCGTCTTCACCTACTTCAAAGTTCCTGAGACCAAAGGGCGGACATTTGAAGAGATCTCTGCGAGCTTCCGCTCAGGGTCAGAGAAGTATACCCGAGATGACCTGAACACATTGGGGGCAGATTCCCAGCTCTGAGCTCTGTGCCACATTTATACACTGTAGTGAGTGTCCTCGGCTGTGCGTACAGTGGGTATGTTCACAATGGCAAACTACCATATAACTCTTGCTAGGAATGCTGTAGGTTATGCAGTGTTTACTATGCACTAGTGTTGTCACAATACTGGAATTTATAAATTTGATACAATATTCAATACCATTTTCAATGCGACAGAAAAACTGGCACAACGTTTTCGATTTCTATTAAACCTTATTATAGATTTTTGAAAATTATCTTTCATGCAGCTCTAAGTGAATTAATACGGAAAGTGCATTGTGAATGTTATCATCTTTTAAAAGAATGAGTCGACTCTGAATCATTTAAACCAGTCGTTTAAAAAAAAAAAATCATTAGCTGGTTCATGTTGACATCAGAATGAAACATTAGCATATTTTCCACCAACTTGTTGCTCGCACAGACCTGGGAACACTTCACCATCAGTCGAATGAAAATGCAAATTCATTCTTTACCACCAGGTGCTGCTTTTGGAGTGCTAAAATAGTGTTTTCCCCCGGTAACACTACACAAAGCAGCACTGCGCTCACAAACACTGATTTATCAGGCATTACAGGCATGATAAAAATTAGGCACATCGAACCAATCACCAATCACTTCCAGAAGGGGTTTGGAAAAATGAATCATTGAGAGAATTGTTGAGTAAATAAGGCCTGTCAAACTGTTGTTTGGGACTCCCAAAGCAAAATATGAACTTTCCATAATCCATCATTTCAAACTTTAAAAGATAAAAATCACAAGGTTAGAACTTTACAATGAGGAATATTTTTTTACAAATACGAAAATGTCTTGAGGTGGTAAAGCACTGGAGAAAAGCTGATGAATTTGCATGTTTACTTTAAATGCTTTTTAAAGAGAAGTATTATTTTCTGCCTCATTCTGTGATAAGTTAAATCACAAAAGGATGTTTTTTCAAAGACGCGACGCTTGTTTAGAGCTTGTATTGGTGTTTTAATACCATGCACAGAGTTTTGAAAACATCTATAACTGTTTGATATATTTCAGTATCAATATGTAACAAAAAAAATCACATTTTTGACAACACTAGTATGCAGATTTTTTCTAATTGCATTGAATATTCTTATGACTTACTACATTTGCCAAACTGTGCAATATTTGACCAGTACACTGCCTCTCAGTAATTACTCATTATTTCACTGAAAAAGTGGGAATATTTGTATACAAATTGTGTTACACATTGACAAATTGCTATATTTATTTTTAAGATTGTAACAGACACTTCTATCTAATGTAAAATATGCTACACAGCGCACCATAGTACAGTTGAAACCTTTTTTTGCATACTGCAGACTGTTTTTAGATGCATTACATATTGCATACTGTGCTATAATTTTTTGTACATACTATATTGAAACAATAATACATAGTATACAGTATGGTGTAGCATGCAGTATGCAGTATTTTAGTATTCCATTCTGAACGTTCCCACTGTCTAACTTTAGATACAGTACAGACAAACTGCTTTTTTCTTCACAGTTTTCTTCATTTCTCGTTTTCTCATTCTGAAATGGAGAAAAGTATCTAAAAATAGTAATCACAGTTCCTGCTTGTTTAAATGCATATGAATAAGATTCTTGTACATTTGTGTCCTATTAGGTCATTAATGTAATGATTAAATTCACACAATTCAACTTCAATATATTGTTTCTTAAACTAAAACTCTTAACAGTTTTGCTACTGTCCAGTCAACACATGATGAGTTCTGATATAATATGTCTTCTGATGTTATATCAAGTATAATGATGCCAGTAATTATTATGTTGTCAGATTATGATATATGTTCATCAATACTTGAACCGTAGCTTTACAAAGGCGTAACAAGATTAAGTAATAAAAAGAATACAAACTCAAATCAATTATTTACAATTATACAGCAGTCCTTCTGCTTTTCAGAAGTGTGAATTAGAGTGAGGTTTTATATCTTACAAAATTTGAACCAATCTTATTATGACTTCCAGCAGATTAACTCAACTAATATATTTGTTATAATATGATTAAAATTATATTTTAGATTTGTGCATAATGTTTGATGTTTGTGTGATGAAGAATTTAGTGTATTTTTCATTTTGCAAAAGTGCAATAATTGTTCACATTCTGTTTATTTATTCCACATATTTCTAGGCATTATGAATGAAACAGGCTTCTAATATTTCTCTTGTAAAAACATATATATATATATATATATATATATATATATGTATTTTTATGTATAAGAGTGTTTCAGTTGGCATAGACTGACATAGTGCCATACATCCAGAGGATGTAAATAGGTTCAGGTTTATTAAAGCATATTTTTTTTATTAGATGTGCTTAGTATTTCGAATTGTTTTTAAACTTCCTAAAAGATGAGATATGGTTTTGATCAGTATGTCACAGAAATTGTATTAGAAATCCAGGAAAAAATGTGCCAAGACATGTCTTTGTTGGGTGTACTACCATTTCTAAATAATCAATTTATAGTTGCAAATAAATCAAATAAACAAAACTGCAACAGAGGAACATGTGTCATTTTTGCTTAGTTTCTGTTTATGGACAACTGCTTAGCAGAAACGCCACATAAAGGTGTTTAAAATACTGAAATGCATAAAGCCACAATTAATCTCAACACCAAAAGATGGCAGTATTTCTCTCTACAATGCTATTGTCGGTTGTACACTGTGTGACAAAACATTTTTGGTTACCATTGAAAGTTATGAAAAAAATATGGCTTAACCATGTTTATGTTTTTGGTTTAACACTTACTTTTCATAATGGCAGGTTTGTGGTTGTAGTTAATAAATAAAATAAAAACAAAGTTTGGCGGGTTATTTAATGTATGTTTACAGTTTAACCGTAAGAATGCATAACGTTTTAACGTCATTACCACAACAAGTTAGCTAAACGTAAGCTAGCTGTATTTGTATCGCCATCAAAGATGTATGCTACGGTAGATGAGTTTGTTTTTACATTGGAACTCATTTGGAGAAGTAACACCAGCTAAGGCTTGCACCAATGGATCTTCTGCAGTCAATGGGTGCCAGAATTTCAGCTGTTTGAACTCTCATTCTGTGAAAAAACGTCACGATACAAATTATAAGCACATTTTTTATCTAATTTTCATTTTTGGGTGAACTGTTTCTGTAATGTACAACCCATATTGGCATCGCAACAGTGATCCTCCATCATTTAATAGCAGAAAAACATTTGGACCTAGTTACAGTTTAGTGACCGGTCTGTCGCTTGCCAGCAAAATCCTCTTAACGCAATGTACAGAACCAGAGACGTAATGACTGTCATTATAACAGCACCTCCGGGTGTCTCGTGATTTTATCATGAAGCAACAAATTGCAGCATCTTGCCAGAATAAATGATGGGTTTTCATACATGTTGATGGGATATCAACAATTTCAGTGGCAACAAAAATACTGTAGCACTCAGGCCTTTTACACTATTTACACTATAAAATAGTTGTACCATGAAGGGAAAAATCAATGAGAAACAGAAAAACTACTGTCCATTCTATGTCACATTAAAGAGAAAACAGCATAAAATGCAGACACTGCATCTGAAATGCTGACACGGTGCATCACCTGAATTGATTTTTCAAAATTAAAAAAAAGGGAAGAAGAATTCCATTAGTTTGCATGTGCAGTCATGCAGTCACAGTCTCCTGAAGAGATTATTAATTGCTTTCTCTCTCCAGCTCCTGTTTTCATTTTCAGCTCCCCTCCGGTTTGAATCAGAGTGTCACAGCCGAACTCCCACCACATTACAGTTTCATAGCACCGGAAAATATTTTCCGAAAACCCTTTTTAAGATTAAAGATGAACAAACAAACAAAATCTACTAATTTACCTTAAGTAAAGGCTATGCCTTGAGGCAGAACTAGGCCAGAGAATGCGTTGCGTTGTGTATAATGAATCTAGCGAGAGAGTTGCAGTATGACTTTGCTTCACAGTCCACTAATTAAATTCACTATTTAGTTGGATGTACAGCTAGAGACATCGTCCTAGTTTTAATGAGAGCCTGATCTTTTCACCCTCTATAGGCCTACTCTTCACATTGATCTATGCTATGATGCACAGGCCAATGGTGAATTGCATTGAGCCTTATATTACAGCATTTTCTCAGTTTTCTTGCTGCAGTATATAGTTTTATGTATTTAATTTTGTGAATTAATTATTCATAGTTATTTGGTATTATCCAATGTGTTATGTCTTAACAGTTACATAAACAGAATGTGGAAAAACAAGATAAGATATATATATATGCATGCACACATATATTTCTTGTTGCTATGTTTGTTAGATATGCTGGATTTAAATGCTAGGCTGCTGACTGGTGATCTGAATGATAGACATTAAAAGGCTGTTTTTGTGTAAGTGCTTTTCTCCGAAATATCTTTCAGCCATATGAAATTCCCAGAAACAACTTCAGAGTGCATTTTATCTAATGCCAGAATTTGATTGCTTCTCGATTTAGATAAATAATATCATATGGCATCTACTAATCTTCATGTGACATTTGGATCAATCGGATGATCACACTAATCAGCATTCACATAAAGGTTGGATTATTGAAATTATAAAGATATTATGACTTTTTTTTCATACTGGAATTTAATTAATATTTTTAGACTGAAAACCGAAGTGTTTTGATACATTGCTGTATATAGTACCATTAGAATAAAACTGTTCAGTGAGTCAAATAAGATTAGAACTGCTTTGTTTTAGGCAGAGTGATTTGAAACAGATCAATGGAGTACTGCGGTTGCTTTATTCTCTCAGAAAGTGTCATTTATTCTGATAGAACACCGAGTTGTTGGAACCATGGAACCATGACTTACAGACAATCTTTTCTGAAGATAACTTTGATCATTTTGCCTGAGAGTTTATTTGCATATGAAGAGCTTATGGGGTACACTTTCATTTGACCGGATGCCTTTTTTAGTTGTTCTTTATATAGAAACCAGAATGCAGATATTTTTTTTGTGTGTGTGTATGTGTGCGTGCACATATGTGGTTGCGCGTTTAAATATTTCATGTTGTTTTCAATATTTATGAAACAGCAAGAACAGTGTGTGCTTCCCGCTCTGAATTTCAGCTCAAGGAATTCATGCTAATTTGCTTTTGTTTATGCAATCATTGTCTATCCAGCTGTTTGTGTCATTCACTGTGTGAATTTATTCTCTATGATTTCACCCTGTAACAACAAAAGCTCTGCAAAACAGCATATTTAACATTGCAGGGATCCAGAAACACTGCAGTGTGAAAAATTCCAAATATGCTTAAATGACACAAAGCGACAATGGGAAACACTGAATTTGATAAATAACAGCAAAGGAGAATAACATATATATATATATATATATATTGTGTGTGTGTAGTATTATTAAAATTAACTAATACAGTGTAGTATTACAAGTAAATACAGTGATTGAGTGCTTATGTTTATGTTTTGGATAAAGGAAATCATGTAAAAGGACAAAACAAAACAGCCACATACTGTATATACCTAACCCGAATGTATTATACAGTACATAAGCTATTTAATGACAAATGAACTTGTAAGCACTTTTTGCACCAGTTGTGGTGCAAATGAACTCGTCCCTTCATTTCTAGCATCAACAATTCATAGTGCAAGTGCCTTTTCCATCAAATATACATTAAAATAGGCCAGCCTGTCTTGAATTGCTTCCTCCCAGGGAGATCTGTGTTGAGGATGAATGATGTCTAAAGTTGAGAGAGTAGAAATGCTTAGAACAGCCTGCAGTAAATACAGAAACACTCCTCAGTTCTTTATTCACGCATCTGGAGCCAAATAAAGTCAGATTTGTTGCCCTCGCACTGTTGCAATTGTTCAGGAAGACAATCATGACACTGATGGCCCTGTTATTATTTCCTGATAATTACAGGGTACGAGAAAAAAGAAAAAAGAAAAACAAGGTGACTTTCCAACTCTCTGGATGGCAACAATTATGAGAGCAATTTGTATCCCGTCCTCCGGTGCCTGCCATGCAACAAAGAGCTTTGACATTATTGTCTAGTACTCCTCCGCTTCTCTGCGGCTCCAACAAGGAAAGAAGCTCTGAATTTCATTAAGGCAAAGATAATGACTATGTATAAGACCGGTTCAGGGCATGAGAGGTGTGATTAACTTTCTCTCTCCAAATACTGAGCCGTAGGACGGGGCTGAAGGAACTGGATGAGGGCCCATGTGTTAGAAGGTTTGGCTGTTCTCTGTTGTGGACTGAAAAGCACTCACTCCTGAGGGGTCGTCTTTGATGTTTGTTGTGGACGTCAGAGAGTCAGCCAGGGCTGATGCGGAGGGATTAAAATTGAGATAAACATATGAAAAAAATCAATGACTTTCACTGTATAAGCACGTCTACTGCTGTGGGTGGAGTGGAAATGTTATATTGGTCCAATGCAGAAGCGTGTCCCCCACATGTCCCCTCAGCTTTCAGAGACAGTTGCATCTTTTGATTACAAATAGTGAAAAAATAAAATGCATTTATTGACTTCCATGTTGTTTCTCAAGGGAATGGATTTATTTCTTCTGTGGAACGCAAAAGAAAATACTGTCAGTGTCTTTTGTCCATGCAGTGTGGCTTTAAACCTCTTTGACTTTCACATAAAATATTCTTTAAAATATAACATAGAATCTTACAGGTTTGTAATAATAAGGGTGAATGAATTATGAAAACAGAATTTTAATTTATTGGTTGGAACCAAAGTGTGTGGAATCTCTGTATAAATTCGACCTGCAATTTTCATGCTTAACAACCCATCTGAGGATATTTACATGAACATTAATGCATTTGGAAGATGATTTTATTCAAATGCATGCTTTGTTCAAGGCATACATTGGTATCAGTTTATGTATACACTTTATACACAAAAAAAACCTCTGATACTGGTTTGCATGCTCTTTGAGCTTCAGGAAACATAAACATAACATAATACAGAAAGCTATGAAACTTCCCACACTCACCTCAGTCGCACTGTAACCAGCATGATCTCATGCCTCAGGGCAAGGTCTGTGCAATGTATTTGACAAGAGTCTGTGTGTCTATGCATACAGCTGTGCATTTCAAAAGGACAACTATCCTATTATTTTCATTTGTGATATGCTGCTCGTGCATGGACAGTTAAGAGTGCTGCAGGGGAAAGAATGCACTGCTTACCAGCTCAAATAAGAGAAAGGAAAAAATATGATAAAGAATGCATGTGTAGTCATATAGTACATGTGATCTACCTGGCAGCTAGATAGTGAATACATCATGTTAGTGAGGAGCTAAAAAGACATTACAGTCCATCAGTAGATAGAATATGCCATGAAAATGTAATAAAGAACAGTTATGGAAGTACAAGCTCAAGATAATATTTTGATAAAATAATGAAATAAAAAATTCTTATAAGAAGCACAGTCCTTTTCTACGATTAAATGCAAAGTTCACATACAAAAAAATATATATATTACTCACCCTTATGTTGTTCCAAACCCATAAGATCTTTGTTCATCCTCAGCAATGCAACTGAAACAATCAAGGCCCAGAAAAGTGGTAAGGGCATTGTTAAAATAGTCCATGTGACATCAGTGGTTAAACCCTGGTATGATATTTGTGCGCAAAGAAAAAAGAAATAACTTGTTTACTGTTTTATGAATATTGTGAATTCAGACATTCCACTTAGTCCACTTTCAACAAAGTGCACATCCGACATGTAGTATGTGAAACCCTGTAGGCCTACACCAAAGAATACTGTCTGGAGTATTAAAAAGTGTAGTATGTAGTACAGATGCAGTCTGCTTGAACTTTATTCATACTATACATCTTCTTACTATATAATGTAATAATTGTAAAGTACGTTTCAAAACAAATGTAATGTAGAATCTACTAGACAGTAGGTGATTTTTTTATATAATATATATTTGGCCATGGCTGGGTGGAAGAATCAAGACATGATTTTGATATGGAAAGACAAAATTACAATGTTGTAAAAGGAAAACAAACCGTTCTGCAAAAATATGAGGACTGATTGAGCCAATGACTTATGTTCCCCACTATGCAGTTTCCTTGGTGAAGTTTATATATCTTTTAAGCTTGTTGCATAACTTCTTCTCAATCCCCTGTCTAGAGCATAGACCACTGAAAACCCTGAAACTGTAAATGTTTAGCTGCTCCTTTTTATAGTCCAAGAACTGTAGATATATGTACAGTAGAGATATCTACTGTACATACTGTACATATATCAGATATCAGATAACTGTAGAGATATAGACTACTGTGGAGACAGTTACTGTCATTTCGCAGATGCCATTTTCCTGGAAAGGCGAATTAAATGTAGGAAATGTTTAATGTCTGAACCCTTACCTTAAGCCTTAAACCACTTTAAGCCTTCTTCACCTTGTTTTTGTTGGTACCATTGATCATTAAACAAAATGTCAGAGTTACTTAGGGGTTTAGTAGGTCATTTTTCCAGCTCAGCAGTAACCTCAAAACTGCAAAATACGCAATCCCTTGACATTTGAAATGTCAGCGGCAGTGGTGATGTCATGTGGTTGCTTCTCGGGTATGGAAATTTTATAATAACATACCTGAGGATTTTAAAATGAAAAGAGCAATCAAGGATGCAACTTTACACTCGTGGATAAAATGGATTACATTCGACAGGCCGGAACAAAATGTTAGAAATCTGAAATTCAGAGCCAAAAGCAAGTGTGTGTTTTTTTTAAATAGCATCCTAAACCTCAAAGATCCACTGTAGTAAAATTGCAGCACTTAAACCATTCAACATTTTCAGTAAGCAACATGAATTTTTGAAGCATTCAGGTTTTTTGTTTTTGTGTGTTAAGTGTGCATCTGTCTAGATAGAGTTCAGAACATTATGCAAAATGTTTTCAAGACTTTTCATATCTGTCAAAAATAGTTTAGGGATCCTGAAACATATCCAGATGTTCTCCTGCAATGCCCAGTAAAGTCTCAAGAAAGTCGGTAGTATAGGCTTTGTTTATTTATGCAGGCTACTTGTAGCGGCCTATTCGCACTAAGCAGCTGTCTTAATAAGAGAAACCACTCCTTTTCGTTTCGTTTATTTCCTCATCACCATAGTTCATAAAATCGCTACACAAGCACACGGTATGAAAATTGCAAATCCTGATTTGCAGTGACAGAATAAAAGTCATCATTCATGAAATCGAAACAATTACAAAATAGAAACAATGACTGCCTAACATAAACTTAACCATATTCAAATCATCAAACAAAGCAATAATGGTGAAAAAATGGCTCCAACACTACTTGTTCACGGTCAGTGGTAGAATTTTGCAACCCCTTCATGATATATTATTTATTTTTTAATTAAGAACTCATTATTCATTGTAATTGATAAATATTTTTTCAATTATTAAATCCGACATTTAACAGTAGCGTATAATAAATCTCAGTTGCCTTATGTTGTGTCTGTGTACTGTAGCATATTAGTGCCCAGGTCCTATGTGTTCGTCATAGATTGATTCTGGGAGGGACTCACAGGTGTTCTGCAGGCACGTGGGCAGTTGTAATAGTAGCTACTGATACGGTTGTAAATCCGTTTTCGTGTAAACGTTTTTAAAAAAAAAGTTGATTTTAACCCACAATGGCAGAGACCGGAGACGCCTCCGATACGAACATTACATAACCACGAAAGCCCAGCGTTGCATTTTTGAACACCACATGAAACTCTCCCTAAAACAAAAACCCGATGTTTACAAGCAGTGTCTTCATAAACATCCATTTAGTCGGTCGACTCCAAGCGTTGAGCGCTTGCACATCACAGCACATCAGACATTTGATCTGTGAGTATAGTTAGTTTTGAACCTTGTCCACTTTATCCTGTTTTTGCAGAAGGCGCTTAGGTCCTTCACAGTAAATTGTAAAAGGGTTGTTCAAACGTATGTGGGCTTTCATATAGCAAAATAGCCAATCTGTAGGGAGTTAAATCACTAACAATGATAGTCAAATTGATGCTATTATTACCTCAACTCTATATAGCCTTTCTTTAATATTCTTATGAAACACAAAGTTAGGGTTGCTCTCTGTTAAAGTGCATCAGTCTGTTCCACACAGTATCTGTGTGCGAGTAGGATCAGGGCTGTCATGTGTAGATGTCTCAGACTCCTGGGCGTAACGTTACAGTAGTATGAGAGGAAAAGGAGAGCTCTGTATTATTCAGTACAACTGCATGCATAGCATGGACCTTTCCGTCGCTTGTGTTCTTGCGCTAGTTTAAGCTTCGAGTGTAGTTTACTGAGTGCGTCCACGTCGCCGGACTTCACATTGGTGACAACGAGAGAAGTAAACCAAAGAAAAGGTAAGCCGACATACTTTTTACGCTTTATGCTTTTTTTTAGATATGGAAAAAAGCAAGGCAGGGGAATACAGCTTACGCAAGAGCACTGGATTCGTTTTGCGCTTTATCTGTAATAAAATGAAATGCATAATAAAGAATTCTTGGTATAAGGCTATACGCGTTGTAATTTTGTTCGCATGACGCTGATTAAAATACAGTAAGCTGCTTGCATAGACTGTGCATATTTTGAATGATTAATGATTTGGGAAATCGCCCAAAATGCTGTTTTAGTTTGGAGAGAGAGTCTGAATTCAGTGCGTAGACTGTTATATGACGGATGTATCTAATGAAAGGCTATGGCAGATGAATTTGGGTTATGAGGGTTGATTATACCTAAGGCTACAGTAGGTTTAATGTGATTATTGTCTCATTTTGAACGCATGACATTAACACTGAGTTTCAGATGCTTGTGTCGTTTGTCGACTCTTGCGGTAGTGTACAGTGTTTCTTAAACAACTTACAATTGGCTATTTGTGAGAGGTCTAAAATTAGCTACCGTCTTAATTTATGATAAATTAACTTGTTTTTTCTCTCAAAAGGACTCACTCTATGTGTGTGCGCATGCCTGTTTTTAAGCTGTAAAAATGTACATCATTTAAATTATCTAATCAATTACACCTTACTGCATCCCACCTTGATATTAGCTTTAAAAGGTCTTTTCTCCAAGATAGCATGAACTCAGTAATTCAACATAACAATGAATTATAGACGCAGGTACTATAAAGTGAGAGTATATTTTAATATAGTCTATGAATCATCCTGACTATTGGTTTGCACCATTTTTTTTAAGTTTGTCGTTATTGCTTATCTTTGCATATTAGTGTTGTCACGGTAACAAAATTTCAGTATTAGGTACCAATACCAGTGAAAATCCACGGTTCTCGGTACCAAAGCAAAACACAAAAACACTTTTATATAAGAGGACTTT
>JAUMHI010000069.1:8862920-8884595 GCA_032359435.1 Enteromius unitaeniatus
ACTGAAACTTGATTAGTAATGCCTTACACTACTGCGTTACAGCAAAAAGTAATTTATTACTGTAGCATATTACTTTTGTAACGCGTTACTCCCAACACTGTTTATGACCAAGTAAAAGCCTTGGTGAGCATAAAAGATGCAGTGCATGTGACAACTCTTGTACATTTTTAAATGTTGTTCATGTCTGTGCAGTGTCAGTGACCTGATTATTATTCTAAACCTTTCTGTCCAAACAGCATTTCCATTAGAAACACCTAAGAGAGAAAAGAAGAACTGAAGTTTATGCCGTTACTTGATGAAGAAGAGGATGGTGACCGCGGTTGGTTGCAGAAGTGACATGTGGATGCCCCAGAACCAATCATGTGACCATACCTCCAATCAGGACACTCACTTCCCTCGCAGACTTGACCAGAAAGAGGAAGGAGTTGGTTACAGGTGGACAGAGACTGTGCAGTGTCCTCCTCCTTGTAAATACATCAGTAAGTGAGTGAGAATTTCCTCTGTAGCAGCATCTACTGACATGCCACTGTGCTAGTGAGTGGCTAAACTAGCAGGTTATTTGAGGTCCTTACACTGTGCTGAAATTCAATTCTGTGAAGTTTGTCTCCTGAAGAACATTTCATCAGCCTGCATGATGAAAGCTTCTTAGCCCTGTACCAAATGGTGAACTCTTCAACCGGCATTGAACATTCTTCTGAAACCTAAAATGACAAATGGGAGGCACTACGGTTTTACGACTTTACTGCAAGTACAGTATGCACCAAATGTGCTATTTAGGACAGAGCCGTAGGGACCAAACCATTTCTCATATTCTGATATTGATGTTCTGTCGTTTAGATTTCAGGTGTGAAAACCCTTCATCTGATGTTCATTGCAGCTGTACAATACATTTATTTAAGAGTAACATCAATCCAAAAGTTCAAAGAAAAATAAATCTTGTTTATCAACTATTGATATTTCAGTTAAATGCGTAGGGATGCATATATAAGCATTAACGATTAGCTGCTGCTAATTTCAGTTTATGGCCAATTTAAAAACTCTATACTATATTCTATTATTATAGAAATAAACAAAATGAAGTTTTTAAATGCTATAAGTGAATTAAGGTATGACATTACAATATGTAGTATGAAAATGGTGCTTTGTTTTTAAGATTTTAATCTTAGTTGACGGCACAAGGTAATTTAAATGAATGCAACTCAAATGAATACAGAAAAAAAAAAGTTAGACATATACAATTACAGTATATGTTCAATATCGGCCAGTACTGATGAATTAAGACTTCTAAAATCAGCTAATAGCTGATATGGTACAGTATTGCTACTTCATACTGTGCATCCCTTGCTTCTTTTTATTTACGTATGCACGTGTATATATATATATATATGGGGGGTAACGGTACATTATGGTTCCGTATGTATCTTGTTTTTGGCATCATGTTTCAGTATGGTTTTGGTACAGGATTAGGAAAATCTAATAATTTAATTTGTTTTATTATTTTTATTAAACAGCGGTTTACAGAACAAAATTTATAGGGATAAAAATCTACCTCAGCTTAAGCACTAAACTACTTTTACATTACTATAAGGTTACAATCAACTACAAAGTCCAAATTGAATTACTATTTATTTTAAATTATAATCAACACTCAATGTATGTAAATGTATGCAGACAAGTAATTTGCAAATAATGCTGATTTTAAATTGACTTCTAAAATATAAAATTTCAGTTTGTTGAAAAATGTTCATTTACACAGTACCTAGCGGTCATAACGTTGCATAATTTATTTAAACATACATGAAATAATTGGGACCTCACTAACAGGTATAGTAAAATAAAATGAGTATATAATAGGGATGTCCCGATCAGGTTTTTTTGCCCTCGAGTCTGAGTCATTTGATTTTGAGTATCTGCCGATACCGAGTCCCGATCCGATACTTCTATAATACATAAAGAATGCGTAAAGAAGAGCGAAGAAACAGATACAGGATGTTCATTATTTTTTTTTATTCAACTTATTTTAACATACAACTCTGTTAACAAACAGAGCACTTCTATGAGGTAGCTTGAACTATCAAGTATAAATAACATTTTTTCTTCACTTTTGGACTTTAGTGCAACAGTAAATATAAAAACAAAGGTTGAATTTGTGCCATTTTGGCTGTAATGTCCTGCGCCTGATTACAGATGCAAGATGCGCAATACATATCGCACAATGATTATCGTGCAGCCCTAAATGTTGTTGTCATCAGCTTTATAATACCTCCAGAGCGCAGACGTATGCTTCAAGCTGCTTCCGTGTTCTAGTTTAAACCAATAGCGTCTCTGCAACAAAGTGATGTCATGCCGCACGCGTTGCTGTTCCTGTGTGGATTCAAGAGGTCTAATTCTGTGCCACTGCATAGCTATAGATGTGTTTAAAAAAATGATGAGAATATATATACATATATTAAGAGTCCTAATCGGAGGTAATGTCCGATTTCGATCGAGTTTGAAATCACGTGATCGGACATCCCTAGTATATAGTGTATCATTTTGTGAAATGCCTTTCTTTAGGCTTTAGTAACAATATATAACTAGTGTCTATTTACAATAAGTGCAAATAGCCTACCTTGTTGGCAGAGGCCATTTACACTAGCTCCGCCCACCAACCTGTGACTGGGCTAGTCAAATGACAGTTGTGTTTCCTCAGCTCCAGTGGCACAGATGGAAAAATGTGTTGTGTGCATTGACACAATCGACCAGGGTTCTACTTAGCTAACATTTTTCTTCCTTTTTCAAATTTTAAAAATCACATCAGAAAAGCATTTATTTCCATTAAACACGAAGGAAATAATCAAAGTTGAAAATGTATCATAGGGACGGGCTTTTGCCCCAATAAGGTGGCAATATAGTGTACCGTTACTGCCCTAATATAGTATGGCTCAAATTTGTCAGAAACCGGAGGGTGCTGTTACTCTTAAATGTCTTACCTGCCATTATCACTTGTGCATGGAGAAATGGGGCATTTTAATGAATACACATCAAAACATGACAGTGTGGTGAAGTGTGACTGATGCCCTCTGAATATATCAGATTAGACATTGCAGATGCCTTACTTTAACCTCAAACAGATGATACGTGCATCCATGTCAGTTTTACAACAACAGTGAGTTAACATACTAATTCAGCTTAGTTTCCTGACCAGCTAACCTAGCAGGACTAACTGTAAGCCATTGTTTATGCTCAGCTTTGTTTCAACAACTGGACATGTCGATTGTTTGCCACATAACCAGCCCATGATAAATGCTTGAGTTTTGGGTTTGGAATTTCATTTTTATTGATGGCTCTTCTTGCTGTTTTTCGTATAGGAAACTATAAAAACCCCTAGTGGACATACTTTCCTTATGTTGACTCGATCCAAACGGACTCTTCTTTGCTTAGTGTTTGAACGTACAGATGGTTTGATGTCTGAACTGTGTGCCAAGGTGACAGTCCTCTCTTAAACGCTCAGTCTAGACTGGACTCTAGAGTTAAAACAAATGTGCTGTTGCTAATCTATAAACCAATCATTAATGCCAAAAACCAGTCAATGTGATGTTTGCTCTTTCTGTTAGAGGCAAAAGACATTGAATGCAGCCTACTGTAAATATGGCAGAATGGTATGGGGTTGCCTTACTCTAAGTGTCAAAATATATGAAGGGGAAAGCTTAGCAGAATTTTTTGTAATGCATTTATGATAAATGATTGGCCTTACTGCCTTCATACCATCTTCTCCTACAACGTTAAATTTAGTTCTCATATCTGCTCCATGTTTGTTTTATACATTTCCAATAATTGATCCATCCTGATGACACACTCAGACAATGGCTGTGTCCGAAACCTGAAAAAAGGTTTTACAGGATCACGTGACACTCTAGACTGGAGTAGCCAAGTCAGAAAATACAGCTTTGCCATTGCAGGAATAACTTTTGTAAGAGAAAATATATTAAAATAGAAAAACAATTGAATATGTCTGTGAATTATTAGACTGATTAGATTAGGATCTTGAGGTTTGAGGACACAGCCATTGTGATGTTGCATTAAAAGAGCTTTTATTTCCGTTTCATACCAGTCTAAAAGGCTGTACGTCATCACAGTAAGTACACAAAATTACTAACACCATAACTACAACCTCTAGAGGTCCTGGTATCAGTCGTGCACCAATACACATGCCCAAATATGTTGGAAATATGTTTGCTTTTGGCTTCGGTGCCCCCTTCTGGTGATTCATGATTCTAGCACCGTTTATTTGCAGTGTCCATGTACATAACTGTAATTGCTGTTCCTGTTTAGAAGTCGAATTTGTCTGGAGAATAAAAGATGCAGCACAAAACCACGCTGATGACAGGGTATGCATTTTAGACATTGTTATGCTTTACTTTTAGCTGCTGCTTCTGTGACCTTTTCCTGTGCAATCATCAATGTAAATACTGCTTTTTTTTGTACATACCGCCCAGAAATTCTGAAACAAATAAACCTGAGTGTTATATTTCATTGAACATGTTTGTCTGATTGTGTTATTTTTTTATTGAAATACCTGGATGAGTTTTATAGCATGAGCATGTGATTTTTGAGTGGTCTACTCACTGTATGTGGTTGCTACAAAGCTTGAAATGCTATGGATGTGTTTTATCAATTAAAGGAATAGTTCACCCACAAAAAGAAAAATTCTGTCATCATTTAAACTCAAGTAATTCAGAACCTTTATGAATTTCTTTGTTCTGCCGAACGCAAGGGTAGATATTTCGGGTCACCATTGACTTCCATATAGTATTTTTGTTTCCTGCTATGGAAGTCAGTGGTGACACAAAACAGCCTGGTACAAACTTTTTCTAAATATCTTCCTTTGTTTGTTGGCAGAACAAAGAAATTCATACAGGTTTGGAACTACTCGAAGGTGAGTAAATGACAGAATTTTCATTTTTTGGGTGAACTATTCCTTTAACTTGCAAGTACATTCTCCACACCAGCAGAGGGCAACATTTAGATAAATAACAAACCAGATTTCAGTAATTAAATTCTTTCAAAACATGAAGTAATTCTTAAAGGATGTAAAATAAAACTAAATCCTTTAGTATTATCATCTAAAGAATTTGTAAAGTCTACATATGGTTCAGTAGTGAAAACATTAAAGACAAATGCACCCTTTAATCGACGTCAGCCACAATGTGTGGACAGAGGTTAAAACATGAGAACGTTTTTCCAGAATCTCTAGCTGACAACATTTTATTGAGCATGACTGGTATGATGCTCAAAAAATGTTGTCAGGCAGATTACGCACACAGTTTGTGTGAATGAAAGTGAATGAAAACTTCCTGCAATGTTTTAAATCTGAAAGTGCACCGTGTATAAAGTTATTGTCTCTCAAAATAAAGAATTGACTCTGAATCATTGAAACAAGTTGTTTTTAAAACAAATCCCAAGCCGTTTCAAGCGAGCGTCAACATTAAACATTAGACGTATTGCCCACCCACTCTTTGGTCTGAATGAAAAAGCTAGTTCATTCTTTGTTTCACTGTGGTGCACAAAGCAGCACTGCGCTCACAAACACTGCTTTACCAGACATGAAGAAATGGAAATGAGACCAATCAACGCATATTTCCGTCAATATTTGGAAAAATGAACTGTTAAACGAATCACTGAGCAAGTAAGGTAAAAAAAAATATTCACATATATTTGACCTTGCATGCATGTAAACCTGTTGTTGGGGAATCCCAAAACCTAAACATGAACCGTTAATTACACATAATAGGGGAACTTTAAAAAAATAAAAATAAAGCTATATATATATATATAAAATAAATAACATTTAAAGCAGCTTTTTATATTTAAAGTTAACTCATATAATATACTATATGTACTAAAATAACAACATACTACAGCATTGCATGACAGGATATATTCACTTTGATGCACAATATCTACAATGACTGAGCACTTGTTTCAATAACTCCAGTATCTGTGCGCCAGGTCAGAGGTGGGAGGATGATATGGACTGATGCCAGACGCAGCTGGTAAGGTGTGAGGGTGGCCATGAATCAGAGTTTGGAGGAGACCCAGTCCCTATTTCCCGCTCTTGTAAAGTGAGGCTGTTCTCTCAACCCCCCATCTGTGAAAACAGTTCCCAGGGTCAGAACACACGCCTGTCAACACGGCCCTGATGACTAGAGCTGATGACAGTTTGGAAAGAGAGCAGCAGGATTGTACACTTATTTACCCTTTTGCACTGACGGTGAATTATGCTGGTTTGTAAAAGCAGACTTGGGTTTTTCTGTTTATAATATGCACGCCGGTGAACAGCACAAGCTAATGCAAATCACATGATTACATATCACATGATATACTATTTGAGTTTGGTACATTCCTCGATTGCATAACAATTCGCATTACCTTTGCAGAAAGGCCAGACTGCCCATCTACATTACATCTTCCAAACCTGTTGACCCTGTTATGACGTGATCTCCTGGTACATGTGAAATGAATAACCCTGGTTGTTTTTCTCTCTAGGTTTGACTCTGACTTAAAGGAAAGTCCAAGGTTATGTATCCTGAATTGCTGTTATGCTGACAGCATTTGTGGCATAATGTTGATTACCACAAAAGACAATTCTCCTTGTTCTTGAGGTCAAAGTGAGGCACTGCAATGGTACAATACAGCTCAATTTTGAGGATTTAAAAGCAGAAACGTGAAGCTTATTTGTATAAAACAAATGAGAAATATGTCAAAATATGTATTTGTATACAATTGTTTTAGTTTTCATGGCTACAAAGTAGTAGGTATACAATTACACACTAACATAATGCTTACACATATTTATTTCCATATTGTGGCCATGTTTTTCAGAGAATATTTTAATATTTTCGAGGTTACAGTAAGGCCCTTCCAATGGAAGTTAATAGGACCAATCTGAGACAAGTCTAAATAAACAAATTCAAACATTTAGACTTTTTATGTACAGTATAAAAGTGTTTATAAAATAGGTAAGTTTATATTTTTCATTTTAATATCTCTATCCATTTGAGGCAAAAGCCTGTAAAAATTTACTTTTATTTATTTTTTTCATGAAGTTATACTTCAAGCAGTATGCTACAAATGCCGTCTGAGCTTAACTTGCATTGAAACTGAAATATACCTTTCTTCCATTTTTCAGTCTGCCAAAGAAAACAGATTTGCAGACTTTCTTGTAAATCCTGTTTTATCCACCGAGTTGAATATCACACAGATGCGGCAAATAATAGAGAACTAGTACACAATTTTGTCTCTGCGTGCGTGTGAGTTCATGTGTTTGGAGTGTAAACGTGCATCGTGAGCAGCTGGCTGTGAGTGTAAAGAGACTGGAGCCTATCATTTCACACTTTGTACAATAATATGATAAATAATTCACACTGCTTTCATCAGCCCTCATTTAGTGGCTCGTTTGTCCCCTCACACCGTCAAAAGTCCTTGCTCACACACTCCTCAACGCCTCGCAGAGTCTGGAGGACAGTCATGGCTCATTAACTGGCTTTTTACATCATTTGAAATGTTTCGTTTTCATCACAATATCCTTTTGCTTTTCACTTTACCATTAGAGCATTTAAGCTGACACCGACAACTGATCTCTTCACAGTTTCACCTATAGATCTCATCTCCAGTTCAAATTCTTCGTCTGTATACTTCCTTATCATAATTTTGCAGATTTGGCGTGCCCCCCGGAAGAAGCAGCGAAATCAGAGGAGAAGGGGTGGAGGAGGGATGTGTAACGAGATGATGACGGGAGGAAGAGGAGGCCTATTTAAGGGGAAGGCTTATGAATTTGATTGGCTGAGACCGATTAGGGGGTTGGAAACAGCTGTAACTAATCATTCCGTCAGAGCTCCTCCCGAAACTTGTTTGTCAACATCACTTTAATGTTACTTGCATTTTTTGTAACTATTTATTACATTTACTAGTAAAAGCAATTCGTACACAGAAATTGCAACAAATTTGTTTATGCATTTCTTTTATCTGGGCAAGAGGTTAAACTGAAATCTGGACCATGATAATAAAATGGGCCTTTCTTTGAATCTTCAAAGAGGAGCTGCCTGGAACATTTTACAAAGATGAAAGGAATAAGTGCATTGAAGTAGTGCTGACATCACGACTTTAGAATCACATTGATCATGTGTCAAATTCTACAATGTCACACAAATGTTCCTAAAACGTTACGTAGGAAAACCTGTCCATAATCTGATCTTATCATAATGTCTCAAATGTGCGTACATCTCTTTCGAATGTGAATTTTATACATCGCAAACGATCAATTCAAATCTCTGCTTAATTTCATCATTAACATTTAACAGTGCTCCACTCAACAATCAGATCCTTTAAGAGCGGCACAAAGTGCTTAGATTTCTAAATACCTGCATGGTCTCAAACATCGAAAGTGCATGCTCTACATCTTCCTAGACTCTAACGTGGCGCTAAACACTATTCCACGTCGCAGACTGTTTTTAAACATCTAAACATTGCCGCTGATTTCAGCGAACGCACACTCTACGATCAAATCTGCGTGTATAGGCCTACACAGGTTTGTTATAAATGAGGACCCGCATGTCATTCCTGCCATTTTTTATTCTTTTAGAAGAATGTTTCCACGTGGTTTGTGAAGTAAAGCTTGAGCTGGACTGAAGTGGACATGTAACTGAGTGAGCAGACATGGAAAGACATTCCAGGAACCACATGGACAAAATAGCATGTAACTTTACACAGCTGAGTGCCTCACTGATGGAAGGGTATATTCTAGCAGTCAAAATATACATAAAAATAACTTCTAGGCAACTGTGTGAGACACTGAATCTGATGATGTGGGCAGAGTTTGCAGTTAGAAATAGACCAGTCTGATAAAATGATGTACTTGAAATGCCAAGGTCTTTGCACAGACGTTTCCTGAGTTTCTAAATACAGTGGGATGGACAGGATGGTCTTGGGAGAATATGACATAAGAGGACAGTATTGGAAGATATAAAGACTGTAAATGCTGGCGGTCAAGGCTTCACCGGTTAGCATGGACCTGTAAAGTTTCTAACAAATGTGAATATCACCATTTTTGAGAGCCTTTTTATGTAGTATTACGTGTAATATTTGGTAATGGCAAATCTGAAGTTTCAGCCATTACTTCAGTTGTTAGTGTCACATGACCCTTCAGAAATTAATGTGCAAATTTGCAGTAATAATATTAACAATGCTGAAACAGTTGTGCTCCCTTAAACTTTTATATTTATGATACATTTTCAGGGTCCTATGATAAATAGAACATTTAAAAAACATTATTGATGTCTTTGCGCTCGAAATGCTTTTTAAGTATTAATTAAGTATTAATGTTAAAAAACCTTTTGAATTGTAGCGTACAATTATTTACAAAATTGTGTTTTTCTAATGTATTATTTATTTATTATGAATATATTTCATAACTATTTGTAAATGATTTAATTACTTTTCATTACTTTATTACTTAATTTATTATATATATTTTTGGGGCAATTATGCAAAAAGCATGCTTCACTTTAGATGGCTATTTAAAAGCCCGAATTGCAAATATTTTATTACAGGTGATTATGCCCAAACATTAGCACCATTTGTCTGTCATTGTTCACCTATTGCGCTCTCTCCAGGTATCATAGACCTCCTTAAATTTGAATTACGATGATATTCTTAACATCAAACAGCTTTAAATAAGTCATGAAGAGCCCACCCACACAGTCTCATCAGTTTACAGATCACACGGCCCCCACTGTTTTGACTTCAAACCGGTCTGCTGTTAACCCTCACATTCACCTCTCTCACAAGGCAGCGTTCAATAATGTCCACCTCACTTTAGCTCAGACGCATGCTTCCTTATTTGACACGTGCTCTAACCAGAGAACGTCTAGACTGCATCCATACTGTTTGCATGACAGGCAGGAAAAGCTTGCCATTTACGGGAGGGAGAGCGGATGATGTTGTCAGGGAGAGATGCTGTGGTTTGTGTGCCAGTGACGGCACAGGGAGTGTCTGGAGGTTTAGACAAAACCTCTTCACACTGAACCCCCCACAAGAGCAAAGACTGTCCCAGAATCTACACCCATCCTGTATTTGTCTCTGTTCATCGGGTTTGGCCGCTGTGAAATTTAAAAACCATTCTCTTGAACGGTACAGATTAAACTGCCAAAGTCTCAACCTCCAACAGGAAAATACATCATATTTTTACAACGTCTGAGGTCACTTTGAAGTAAATGAACCCTCCATTACAGAGGAAGGGGAGAAGGGTTAAACGCACATCTTGTTAAACCTCCACACAGTACGTGTCACAAAACCTCACACAAAGATGTGTTACTGTCGATTACGATGGACTGTGAGCTTTGTCAATTTAAAATATAATATGTAATACGGCTAAATCCATTACAATTGTGTCATGGGTTATCTAACAGCATTTATTAAAGTAGGTTAATTTGATTTCAAAATTTTTTTTTACATTTCAAGTATAAATGAACATTTAACAATGTTAACCTACTTGTGCTTTGTCTAGACTTGTAAATTTGAGAACAGACAGAACGACCTAACACCACATTCAGTCTATAATCCAATATGTATTTCTATTTGTCTGAGTTAAGAGATGAGTACATTGCCATCGCAGTGTCCTCTCAATTACTCTGGAGAATTAATAGACATGAGACATTTCTTTCCTAGAGTTTTCCCAGAGTCAGCATACAAGGGTGTGTGTCCATTCAGATCAGACGTAATTCACTGCATATTTAGAAGGACTGCAGTTCTGCTAGCCTCAGAACAGCTTCCACGGCTTTAGCAATTGTACTAACTTAAATATCTATCTTTTGTTCAGTTTTCTAAGCTAATAATATTTAATATATTTAAAACAAAATAGTCTTGCTGCGTTTAAAACCATTTGGTCGCTATTAGAATGTAAATTGTATGTATTGGTTATTTTAATGGTTTACATTTTTGTTCTCTACAGGGGACATAACAGTTTCTGCCAATCTCATGTTAATCTTGAGTATTACTATTTTACTGCTCTTTTCTGCAAACAGTCAAGCTCTTGAATGCATCTCGTGGGTGGAGCTAAAGTCACCAGCTCATCAAATTCTGGCTCTGGGGTGTGTCCCAAAAATTCTGTTGTTACCAGTTCAATAGAAAGAACAACCATAGTTCGCTAAATGCTGGTTTATGTGTACTTCCTGGAGAAGTGCCCATAAAAGGAATTCCACCTGTTATGATGTCATACAGGGATATACGTG
This sequence comes from Enteromius unitaeniatus, assembly GCA_032359435.1. Classification (NCBI taxonomy): domain Eukaryota; kingdom Metazoa; phylum Chordata; class Actinopteri; order Cypriniformes; family Cyprinidae; genus Enteromius; species Enteromius unitaeniatus. The sequence goes on from JAUMHI010000069.1 coordinate 8,874,191, forward strand.
ACATCACCTATAAGGTTTCTGAAGAGCATTGTTTAAAGGAATTGTTCACCCAAAAATGAAAATTACTAAAATATATTTTAGTAATTGTATTCACCCCCAAGCCATCCTAGGTGTATATAACTTTATTCCTTCAGACAAACATATGCTGCGTCTGAAATCGCATACTGCTTAAGTAGGTACTACATTTAAAATTGAACGTACTACCCGACCGTTAAAAAGTACGTTCTATATAGTATGAATGTGGGTAGTATGAATGGAATTCGGACGTACTACATCCGCCATTTTGATGTCACGTGTCATGCGTCGTCACAACAGTGCGAAAATTGTAACTTTCAATTAGTCATCCGTTTATTGAGATTGTGTTAAACAAGTAAGAATTTAGTCACAATAAACAACTTTTTTTTTCTGAGGTACGTACACTTGAAATGAGCCGCGTCTCAATTTTCTGCCATTTTTCGCCTCCTCTCCCGCAGCCTCATGGGATAGGAAAGTGTCCATGGTATGCCTACTATAGAATTCGGCCGGAAGCAGTAGGTCATCCGGGTACTTCTCGCCTACTGAATTTCGAATGCTATGAATTCGGACATACTACTCGCCTCGCATACGGTTAAAAAAAAATAAACAAAAAAACCCTTAAAAACTAGCCAATAAAACTAGGCTATACGCCTAGTTTATCAAGTACCTAGTTTTGGGGGGTTTATCACATGTCCTCTGAAGCAGATTAATGGAAAATATTTCTAGTTTTAAAACGATAATGTTTTTCCATGAGAGCATGAGTTCTTACTCGACATACGACGTATGATGTAAGCTGTTTCATACGGCGAGTCATAGGTCAGATAATCACGTGGGAGCTGGCTGATGAAACCACGCCCACTTAGCTTGATGGTGGTGACAGCAGCCGCAAGCCACCTATCACTCACCTGATTTAGTCACTTCTGTGTTGGTTTCACGAGAGAGATCGGCACAGAAATCGTGTTCTGCAAGGGCCCCACACAATTGTATGAGTGGTGCCCAAACATGCTAGCTACTGCCTTTTATTTCCAGTAATTTCGAAATTTGATGACTTCAATAGCATTCATTGTAAACCAGTTACAAGTCATCATTAAGAAGAATGAGTAGGTGTGGTAAAACTTTTAACTGGTAGTGTAGTTATTTTAAAATTGTTCTTTTGTTTACCACCACCATACCTAGAGCTAGTACAGACTATAAACAATATTTAACCTTCTCTGTTACACTTTTATTTCGTTTTTTTCTTTTTGCTTGATGAAATTCTCACGACCCTCAACAATCGTCAAAGTTCACGAAGGGGAAAGCAGCTGAGGACATGAGAGCAGACATTCAAAGGAAATGTCTGTGGTCTCCCCTCAAAAAACAGCAGTGAGTGAGTGAACTCTGTCTGAACGCTCCAACTATTAGATCATGAGAACCTGCAGCACCGGCACTGCCTCATTATACCCAAAGAAAACAACGGGAACAGCTGCAGGCTGCAACAGTCCTGACACGCTGAGACTGAGACAATCAGTGACTGAAGGAGAGGGAGAGAACCAGAGAAAGAGAAACGCACTGCATTTGTCCTCTAATTGCCTCTTCAGCCAGGGTCACAACCCTACGATAGATTGCGCACTGCGTAGACTCACACTCTCTGCCTCTCCTACCAGACAGGAGCCCATTTGAAAGCCAATGTTTTTTGGCACTTTGCAAAAGTTATGATTGGATGTACGATCTGTGAGAACAGTAATGAAAAAACACCAAGGGCTTAAGTTCACCACAGTAACACGTGGCTTGTATTATGAGCTACAACAATTTCAAACCCTTCAAGCTCAGAGTATTTGAACGACAAAGCACAGTTGTATTAAAGAAACTCATAAATCTAGATGATACACTGCTGTTCTAAGTGGCATGAACACTGATCTATAAATATTATAGTCTATAGAGATCAGTGAATGGAAAGCAAGTCTGAATAGAGTTAATCACTCGATTTTCATTGTTTGATTCACGTTTACAGTAGCTGTGATAGCATGTATAAACAGGTGATATCATTTTGAATTCAGATGTAGCAATTTGGGTTGATTGTTCACAATACAGTTGTTTTGTTTACACTACTTTCATATTATGTTTCAGACTTTAATGCATGATATGTTGTAACAATAAAAGAGGAATGAGTTTCCAGGTGTACTTAAAGGGCACATATGTGCAGGCTATAGGCTAAGCTAACATGCTATGTTATGTTAACGGTAGCCTAAGCTAGCATGCTGAGCAGCTGCCAAATGTATCTAAAATCTAAAATTGCATACTTAAATGAAGCACGTGGCTTGTCAGAGTAGATGAAAGTCAAAAGAATTGGACCAAATTGCCGATACGTGCATCCGATGTTGATTTCAATTTCTGATGAGCAGCAATATGGCGACTGTGACCTCCATGCTGCATTTTTTAAGTGCACCTGGGAAACTTGTAGATGTTGCACACTCATGTTGGATCAACATGGAGGAAGCCTAAACAAAATCATTCATTATAATCAGCTACATATTTGATTTGACCTCACTGATCTCTATATATAGATTATTGAGATATTATATAATATTGTTTATAAATCCTTCAATTTCACAACGCTAGAATTCCCACATTTTTTTCCTGTGGCTCCTCAGAGCAGTCCAGAAGTCCAGAAGTAGGAGGGGCACAAAACATTATTAATCGTACATATTTCAGTGGGATCGACATGACTCTCTGTCATTTTCTGGGCAAACATGGGCATGGAATTGCTGAACATGTCGCTATGAGCTCTTTAGTCCACTTACGGAGTGTCGCAGACAGTTTTCCGACTGTCGTAATCCCTTCACATAAATTGTGGCTGGCTTCTTTTTATTTATTTTTTCAAGTATGCAGGACATGTTTGGTGGCTGTGGTGCTGGGTTGCTGGGAGACGGTAAGTGGGGCTGAGACTCAAACAGAATGAGGTTTAGGAGAGAAGGACCTCACCACCTGCTTGTTAAACAACCAGTTTGACAGCCCTCTAAAGTTTGCTGTTACAGCAGACTAATGTTTCCAGCTAGCAATGGAGCATGCCGTGATAATAGCGGCTCTAGCATGAGAGATAGCTGCACCAGCATAAAAACTGAGTGCCCTGTTTATTCAGTTGGGCCAGAGATAATACCGTTGACCCAGCGTTGACACTAACTGTCAGATGATGTGATGCTGTCATAATAGATAGCATGATAAGTTTGCTGCTATGCAAGCAAAGTACTGCTAAACATTTTTGCACTATAGGTCATTGTGCTTTGGGTCAATGAATGTCAAAGAAAGTGACTGTGAGCTTTAATGTAACTAAATACATGCAAAGACAACATCAGAGACATCACCCATAACTATTTATTTACAATAACTGTATTTAATATCCTACTTTTGTATCTAATATCTCATTTTGTTAGTAGTCAGAAAACGGTACTGTACTTGCATAGAAAATGTCTGCATCTGAAATCATGTACAGTACTTTATTTTAGAGTATGTGCACTAGTGTTAATGTCTGTACTCTGCACTATGGACATGAAGGGAAATAAAAGGTCATGCGAGTATTTTTGGACTGCTGTTTTAAGTACTATGAATTTGGACACACTACTTCTCTTACTTACCATTTTTGAACATCTGTATAGTAGGAAAGTGGGCATATTCAGATGCAGTCTGCGGCACCTTACCAAAAAGGCTTTCTTAAAAAGGAACTACGTTGTAATTTTACTACTTTAAAAACACTAAACACTTTTAAAAATAAAGGTTTCAAAGGGGGTTTTTCACCATTTTTAGTTCCCCAAAGAGCTTTTCTGTGAACGGTTCTTATTTGCTTTTCCTTCTTAAGAACATTGTTTTGTAATTGACATCCTGAAACAAAAAATGGGATGAAAATTAGCCATGGTTTTATTGTAGTAACCATGTTTTTTTTTCATATCGATTACCATTTGTATAACCACAGTACGAAAGTACAAATACCATGATTGAATGGTTAGTGTAGCAAAACCATGGTTAATTTGAGGTTACCATGTTACACAACTATTAGTAACCACGTTATTTTTTTTATTTTATTTGTAGTAAAACCATGGTTAATTTTAGGGAAACTCCCATAGATATTAAAGTTTCCTCATGGAACTATAGCTCCAGAATCTGATGATTTAAAAAAAAATAAATGCAAAATACAAGTTAGCATTGCAAAGGTACAATTATTTTATTACTAAATGATCCCAATAAGTACAAAATTACACAACATGAATTAGTTTTAATAACAGAGTAAACTGTTTTCAATAAGATCACATAGACAGCAGGAGGACTCTTCAAAGTTCAGTGGGAGCTCTGAGAAGGGAAAGCCCATCTTATTCGTAGCCAGCCGCCAAACCACAGCAAGATTTCTTGGAAACAATGCTCCTAAAAGAAACCTCTTGTTTCTCGTAAAAATGTCCATAACATTCTACTCCTTAACATAATGGATTAGTCTATCATTTTACCAAGGTTGTCTGCAAGCTTTATTAAAGACAGCGTTGAGGCAATGTAGTCGTAGTGGTGGGACATAATCTGACTCTGCTATTGTCTATAAATCCAATGAGTTCATATGAACAGTTTAAGGATTGCAAAACCGAGTAATTGTGACTTACATTTTGGTTTGTTCCTGACAAAAGGCTATAAAATCTAGTCATATGGACTACTTTAAGGATAGTTTTATGGTACTTTTTTGTTATATTGGAACTAAATAGCCTCGCTCCTCATTCACTTTCATTTTGAGAGACTGGTAAGGATGTTCTTCATAAGACTAATCTCTTGTGTTCCACACAATACAAAAAGCCATATAGGTTTGGAAGGAGATAAAGTGATGACAGAGCTTTCATTTCTTATTATTCCTTTAATGCCATTTAAGCCTTTCTCTCCACATATCCAAAGAAAGTCTGTGTTCCCCTCTGCAGTGAACTGTGATCCTATTTGCAGTGACATGCCCTCTATTGCCTCTCAGAAACATGATCTCACCTTGGCCGCATATACTCTTGAATGAATTACCATCACAATAGCCTCTATTCACAAACATTTACTGTCATCCTGCAAATAATGTGCTGATCTCTATTTTCCCCTCCACTTGAATAAAATCGCTTTTGTCCCAGTTGTGCTTGACCCCATGGCTCTGTACGTGGTTCCATGTGGCCACATTCCCAACAAAAAACACTATTGTGTGAGGCTGGGGTAATATTCATCCAGTAAGAGAAAACAACTGTATCCTGTGTGCTTTCTGGAGTCATCATTTCTAAATCATTCACAGAAAATGTCCTTCAAGTTTGTGAAGAGAGAGTGGAAAACCTCTACCAGCGTCTCAGCAGTTCGGCTGGGTGTTTGTCTGAAAGTGTACAAAAGTGTTTTCCTCCCCTAAGCCAATAATTGCTCATTAAATTAAATTAAATTAGCCTGTTTACTCTAATGCCTATTAAATGGAACAGAAAGAACCTCTACTTCTCAGTTCCCTTATCCTGAGGTCATTATTTGTTTACTATCTCCTGCAGCACAACATATCAGCTCGAAAATTTCCCCTGACCATATGATGTCCTGTCACTTGTTTATGAATACAAAAGGTCAGAGGTCATTTTTAAACTTATCACTGGAATGATGGTCTAGATTTCAACTCAATCCCCTTATTGTTGCATCATGGATCTCCAAACTCAAAACAAAAAAACAAAACAATGTTCTTTTTAATAGCACAACTTTAAGTATGTGTGCGCCAAGAAACACAAGCGTGTATGAATCTTATTTAATTATTTAAAATGAATTAAAGTAAAGAATAAAATATTACAACTATTTGGTTTAAATAAATGTAAGAACAATAAAACGTATATTAAAGATTATAGATATAGAGATTAGTGCAGTGTGAAAAATATATTTGTTTTGTTCCAAGAAGTCAAGGAGTCATGACTTGAAATGTTTGAGCATAAATCATAAATGAATTAATTTAATAAAGCCCTTTTGACTTCATTTAAGGTCCACGTATCTTTATGAGAGCTTTAATTCATGAGGTCTTGTTGACTTGTAGCAGGGGTTCCACTAAGAGCACATAAACACGGCAGACGCAGCTGTTATCTGGAAAGCCAACAGTTTCCAAGAATCCTGTACAGCCTGCTTTGTTTTGGTTACACAAGCTTTGATAGGCCTCGGTAATGCATATCATCTTGATTAAATTAGACCCAAATTTTGTTCAGACTTAGTGTTTACCGTTTGTGGTTTAAACACTGACCCCAAAATTGACAGAACTTGCATTTGATTTGCAATAACAGTTTCACGAAAAGATTAAAAACGAATAGATATTCTATGTTTTGCATATGTAAAAGGTATCACTTTTGGAGGCTAGTCTAAAGCATTGTCCTATGTTATGTCATATCCTGTGTTTGTAATCGATCGGGCCAATCAAATAACTCTGCCAGTGGTCCAATAAAAAGGATTAAGCTCAATGAACCAAAGAAACCTAGGACAGCCAGAGTGATATAACATTTAAGAGTTTTACAGGCATGAAAACACTGATGTTGTGACCAAATTTTACACTCCAATCAAAATTTAATAACTGTACCTAGCAAAAAGAGACACAACATAGACACAGGTTATAGTACATTGAAAGCCATAAAGTCTAAGTCGTAAATTGTTCATAAGAACAATACACTGACATTTATGGTGGGAACATTACTTTCTTGAAGTATACAGCAGATCCTCAGATATCCCCCGAGTACTGTATACAGCACCCTATTGGTACCAAACAAAACGTTTTAAGCCTAAACTACTTTTTACGAGAAAACACCATTTCAGTTTTTCTCATTCAAAATATCACATGTGAATACAAAACAGTATTAATATAACATTCCCAGAACGTTGCATAAACACAAATAATTGTAATAATGCGTGGCAAATTCTGCAAGTACTAGAGAGTTTCATGACAATCATGTGATTTACGAAGATGTTTACATTTTAGTCTGGCCATATGACTAAATTACCATGGACTGAAGATCAAATGAGTGTAATCGTAATGACTCTATCAGATAATGTCTGTACGACTCATAATAAATGACACAGTCCACCCCAGACATGGAATGAATGATCTTTGCCCCAAAATAATTACGTCTCTATGTCTGCTGTCTACCACCTTTCGGCTCCAATAAATGACTTCCGTTTAAAGTAAAACTGTTGACTTGACAAAATGTGTTGATCTGACAAAATTAACGACAGGTTTCTTTGAAACACCCCTCTCTGTTTATGTCATCTGAGTCTTAAATTACACCACAGCCCACCTCAGTGTCAATATAATTAATCAGTGGAAGTAATGAACTTGACTAAAACCACCCCAGCTTTGTAAAAACTGACCTTTACCCCATATGTCTTCTGCAAAACAGTTATACATCTGCTATCAGTGTGTTTGCCACATCAGCTTCAGACCTTGTATTTTAATATTTGAATTAATGTCAGGGTTCATTGACGGATCATCATAGTGTGACTCTATATTTGCGCTCTACTTTCTGCTATGTAAAGTATATTTCAGTATACAGACAATTCTACTCAGTTCTATAATATAACTGCAAAACAAGCCCTCAGGATGACAGCAGTTAGTAGTTATAAGTGACTAGTTTAAGTGAACCTTAAAAGCACAGTTCAGAAAAGCTAATCTTAACCATCTCACATATAACCAAGCTTTAACTATTGCTGCCAAGCTCATTAAAAGGCCTTAAAGGCACCCACCTGCATGCATATAATGTTACACCCATATCTGTCCACACCTTTGACTGCAAAACACGGTCGTTCTTGTCCAGGGTTAGTTTCAATGCCCCTCAGTAAAACATGAGATACACCAGAGCATGATTCTGAAAATCAAATGCTCATGAGCAGAGACTGAGGCAAAGCCATGCTCAGATTACATCACATAGGAAGGTCTATATTACCGAAGATTGAACTGAACAATCCCTAGGCCTTGATCAGAACTCTGATAAATTACATCTCGGCTTCCGATCTGGTTTTCAGGCAGAAGAGGGAATCTAGTTGTTAGTAATTCCATTTATGCACCATCTGTGCATTACAATGAAGATTAGTTATTACCAAATGAGCCCTAATTTGCATGCTACTAAATATGGAGCATTGTACTTCGTTGAAAAGTAACCCTATATACAATCAGGCTTTTAAAAAAATATGCATTGAAATTAAACAGAAGAATTTTAGAGGGGTAGTTTGAAATAGCCTTAAACCAGTTCATAAGGAAAAACAATGCTTGCCTTGAATTTGCTCATTTTGTTTACAATATAATTTATATAATTAACTATAATGCATTTATCTGATTAATTATGTTATGATCATTCTTTCATCATTTACTCACCCTCAAGTTGTTCCAAATCCGTTGACACTATAGATTTTTATGGTATTTTTTCCATGTTATGGAAGTCAATAGCAATTGCCAACACATACAGGTTTGGATCAATTTTAGGGTAAATAAATAACAGAATTTTTATTTCTATAGGTGAACTATCCCTTTAAAAGAAATGAAACATTTATTGCCACTGACAATGCATGCATGACTTATCAATGTAAGCTTATAGTGCAGTTAAAGTAGAAACTAATGGGACTATGCTATCCACAGTTTAAGCCTATTCTGATGCATCACCTTTTAAGCGCACAACATTTTTAAGCATGCCTAAACGCAACCTATCTTGATTTTCCAGACCTCAGCAAACATAGCACACCGAGAGAGCTAAGTAGCTCAGCATGCAGTCATTCCTTTCACAAGGGCCTGGTCATATCCAGCAGCTCCAAACCCAAAGCAGGGGAGGCCGATCCGTGGTGCGAGACATGCAGCAGGTCCTGCCCACGCCATCCCCTCCGCCACACTCTTTTGCATGCATTAATGCATCTAAATTACAGTTTGCGGTCAATGCAGTGAAAATAGCATAAAAACAGTATACTGTGGTGTCTGGCTAGACGTTGTGATGTCTAGCCGATGCGAAGAGCTGTGAACCACAAAGGGCTGTGAATAATTCTGCCACAGGAAGCAGGCCTGTTCACATCAGCTCCCAACTCTTTCTTTTACCTCCTTTAACTCTTGAGCACATGTTCTCAATCAGCACTAGCAAAACAAAGACAAGAGAAAGAATTAAGATCTGCCTGGGATGAAAATCTAATGGTGTATTTCTAGCCATGGCAGAGAACTGAAACAAATGTTTGACCACTGCAGCTGTGTGGTGCATTTGAGGACATTATATGTCTATGAAGCTGCATTTATAAAAACCCTGCCTTGGCCTAACAGTGTAAATTGATAAGGTTGGCTGATACCAGCTTCACCATGTTTGTAAATATTTGTTCAGAACAATGTTAGAATTTGGTTTTATGCTTTTAGGACCGTGTACTGTGATATTTTTTTCTCTGCATGATTCAGAAGTGGAACTTTGCACAGTAGCACAATCATCAGACCACAATCCATGCTGTAAAAGCTGAAATGTTTTACAGTTGCATGATTCAGAAAAGGGACTTTTCACAGTAGCACGGCAACTTCAATGTTCTTAAAGAGATAGTTCGCCTAAAAAAAATTACTTATTTTATACTTAACCTATATGCTTTTGTCCATGGAACACATATTCATATTTGGAAAGGATCAGAAAAAGAGAGCAACATCTGTTTTGTACAAGCATCCTGACAAACATCTTTAAAAGATCAGTTTAAATAGATTCCGAATCAAACAACTTATTTTATGAATGTCTATTTGTCTTCTGAGAGGAAACATTTTAGAGACACATTGCAAATGAACAAACATCCTAAATCAGTTAAATAAAATAGTTAAACACTCTTGTAGTGTTTCTTGCACTAAAACTGTGAAATACAGCAATATAGTCAAACTCCTAAACAAATCTTATCAGCTGGTTCTTTTTAGTGAATCAAACATAAAGTGCAACCAATGTAACCCATATCCTTACAAGAATGATTATTATGGTCTGATTCCTTTTACTTAATCTAATCTTACAAAGCGCAACCAAAAAAATGACTCTTTTTAGTCCATCATACACAAAGCATAACCAGAGTAATCCTACCCCAAAAAGAATGACTCTTATGATTCAGTTCTTTTTAGTCACATAAATCGCAACCTGTGTGATCCAACTCAAACAAGAATGACTCATATAATCTGATTCATGTTACTGAATCAAACAGCACACAACCAGTGTAATCCAGCTCCCACAAGAATGACTCTTATGATTCGGTTCTTTTTAGTGAATCAAACAGCACACAACCAGTGTAATCCAGCTCCCACAAGAATGACTCTTATGATTCGGTTCTTTTTAGTGAATCAAACAGCACACAACCAGTGTAATCCAGCTCCCACAAGAATGACTCTTATGATTCGGTTCTTTTTAGTGAATCAAACAGCACA